>CM060967.1:6867283-7159783 GCA_030765045.1 Tenodera sinensis | reverse complement strand
ATAGTCCAGTAGTTGTGCGATGGTTTCTGGAGTGAGGAAAGCAAGAAACAACAGCCACGCAGATTACCCTCGCAGAGTTGTGATCGTGTTTCTTTCCTTACAAATAATGGGTAGGTAGTGTAAATAACAAAACTTCTCAGAAACACTATGCTTATGAATTTGTATGCAATTTATATTTTAAGAATTAGAATAATAGAGCTATTTCGATTTTTGCTTTCACTACTGCTTAAGTAAAGGAAATAGTGGGTTTAACCAAAAAATGCAATACTGGAAATGCACTTTTGAGACTCTCTGCATCCAGAAGAGAAGGGAGAAATTGACCCTCTTTGCTACGCACTTTCGTAGTGTTACCTCCCACCAAAGGAATTCAGTTTCGAGCCTTCACCGGAAATACATGTTTTGAGGCCCCTTGTTGCAACCCCAAAAAGTATTTTTAGAAAAAGGCCTTTATGGCTGAACAATAGGACAGTTATTTGCCTCGCCAAGCCCTAGGGGCACACAGGGGTTTGGAACAGGTTGCGACTGCACTAACATGACTTATTCTATTCATTCTTCTACTTCTTGTTGATCCATTACACATTTAAAAAGAGTTTTAGGCATAAGAAGAATGCATTGACGGCGCCGTAACCACTTGCGTCGGGTCTTCGGGTTTCCCCGCCATTCATTCCACCAACTGCTCTACCATTACCTTTCCTTTCGTTAATTTTGTTTCATATCTTCCTCGTTCTCGTGGCAGGCTACGGTCCGCTCGCCCCGCCGTTTCTGATTCTCTGCGCACAACTGCTGGTTCCAAAGACCGCGTTCACCGGCCCACCCCACTACAGAGTTGAGGGTTGGGTATTAGGCCTCGGCCCCACATGGCTCTTGTGTCTCGGATTGATAAGAAGAATACAGTTATGTGATGACTGAAATGTTGTTTTTCCATGACCACGCACGAGGGGGAAAAACAGTAGCAACTCAGCTGTTGAAAAAAGTGCAAGTATGTGAAAGCAAAAGGATATCTTAGAAATGGTAAATGACACAAAACGTATTTGACATGAATTGTGGGTTTTAATGCGATGTGTTAAGTTTTCATGTATCTGTTAGGATGTGCGCATTTGAAGGCTCTAGCTACTACACAAGGAATGCGAAAACCTGAGCGTCCTTGGTACATGAAACATTGAGCAGAATGAGATGATAATTTGTTATACAGAAGCACCAGCTGTAACTTTGTATAGAGTAGGTATTTCATTTTGTTACGGTCATAAAACTGTTGCCAGATGTCACATTTGTTCCAAACACAACACGTGCACGCAACATTTCATTGTGTGGAAACAGAAACGTTATCAGTCAAATAAAAAAGGAGTTAGCGATTTTGTTAAAATACCACACGCATAAGACATTTGCATGATTAAGTGTATAGGGTTGTAATGAAATAGCATATTTAGGGGTCAAAATAAGCAATGTTTAAACACACAAAGAATGAAAAATATGCAATTTGAGCAGTACATAGAATTGTATGGGACAAAAATCGCAACAAAACAAAGAGCCACATTTATAATACCTGGTATTGTCAAAAGTACTCACATGTCCATTTACGCACACCACAGCATTTCGAGAAGAGAGAAAATATGAAACGTCATCGGGAATTTTACGGGAGTAAAATGAGCAATTGCATTCAAAGAATTGAAAAATGCCTGAAGATAGAATACCGGGATGAGTACCAGCAACAAATGCCACGAATAACTGGGAAGGATAATGTCACACAGGCAATGAATACTGTAACAAAGAAGAATGGAGAAGGGCTACAGGAAGATGTGTTACACATTAAAAAAAGTGGATTAAATAATAAAATAAAGGTGTGGAGTTGACCGTTATTATTTTATTGTTGTGATGGGAGTGTTTGTAATGAGTTGTCATGTACAAATCCGATGACAGAATGTGAGATAAGCTGGTCTGATGAGTCCACAGAACGCCTGGCGGCACAGCCGCTTCGTCCACCACAAATCCCACATGCGGTTGCCTGGGATCGAACCCGTAACTGTGTGGTGTGGACTTGGGCCTTAATGGGAACGTGCGTCTTACTTTGTACTCATGTTGAATTTTCCGTCAAGTGCCCCTGTTGGGCCACAAATGAACGTTTGCGAGGTATTTTGTCCAGAGTTTGCACTGCGCATTACAGTAGGTAAGTAGGGGAAGCATCGAATTCCACTAAAAAATTTGATATCGAAATTACACCGGCAATGTATTGAGCTCCGCTGTACCTCAGTGTCACGTGCTTGTGAGAGACATTCCAAGCATGCCACAAGGAAAATTCCCCTCCCAAACCACACTTCACGGTTTACATGCTAAAAGTTTTCGTCTTGGATTTCCTCAAAAGTTGTGCAAATGATTTGATCAAAGTGCAGTATGTTCCAACTACCGTATTTTATCGCGTAATCCCCCCCCCCTTTCTTTTTTCTCGAATAATTTAGCTTCAAAACACTGGGGAGGGAATTATGCGAGTGGTGCTTCTAGGAATTCAGAAAGGAAGGGAAACCATGTAGTATTACTGGATACATACCACGGTTTCATTGTTTCTTTTCTCTGGCTATTCTGCGGTCTCACTTTCGCCACTATCATCACTATTTTCATTTATATGTGGCTCAGATAACACATCTTCATTTCCACTATTCCCAACATGTCGCCAGAACCAGTAATGGTAAAGAAATACCATTTTTTAAACTCTTCTTAACAATGTCGACTTGTAACAAACTGACTTAGAAGCACGTCTGCAACTTCTCATTTCAATTTTACGATACGTTGTGACAATTGCAGTTCGAGTATTTTACTGGCAGACATTGCGACCATTGTTGTCCGTGACAGGCACCAGGAGTCCAGGAGTGAGTACTAGTCGTCTGGGTTAACCCAGAGGTAAGGTGGCCACGGTACCTATCCGTTTAATTACGGATTTACCCGTGAGGTGGTAAAGGTAGTCATGTGTTACAGGTTTTTTTTTTTTTTTTTTTTTTTTTTTTTTTTTTTTTTTTTTTTTTTTTTTTTTTTTGTAGTGTCTGATGGTGCATGGTGGGTTCCTATATTTTCACTGGCGGCGGGATCTATCAGATCTTGGATGTCTAGCCATCCAAGCGACCATTACCCTACTGATTACTTCGTCAGCCATGGCCGTCGAGCAATGCAGTGCCAGTGACAGGAAACCGAGAGGAATAGGTGATAGGTGTGGAGGATGATGAAGGCAAGGCGGTACCTACCAGCCAAGGGCGTCCTTGGGTAGATGGTAGCTCTGTCTCCGCCTAGGGAGGCGATGGTCATATTGCCCCAGGGTGTTCACCAGCTGGTTTGAGTGAGGTGTGAGTTTGGCATACATTGTGCGAGTCCTGTCCCGCACGACGTCCACAATGTATGGGATGCCGGAATGAGTGTGAAGGATGTGTGATGGAAACCTACGGTCGGTATCGTAGATCATCCTAAGCGCCCTGTTCTGCACGGCCTGCAGCCTGCGGATGGTGGAACGAGCCACCGTACCCCAGACCTCGCACCCGTACAGAATCAGGGGCGGGACGATCGCACGGTACAAGCGTAGTTTCAGGTATGTAGGCATGGTTGAGTGGAGTATGGGATATAGCTGTCTCAGGGCGCCATGTCCCTGACCGACCTTTGCTCTGACATGTGGAGTGAAGGTTAGACCACGGTCAAGTAGTACCCCCAGGTATTTGGCAGAGTTAACCCATGGGATTCTTCTCCGCCGCATTGCCAGGGATACACCCGGCCGCCAGTTTCGAACTTTGCCCAATAGTAGAGCCTGGCTCTTCTGCGGGCTAATGGCCATTCTCCACTGTTCACTCCACCTGCCGATAGCATCGAGCTGTCGCTGTAGTGGAGGGAAGCAGTACCGAACATTTTTGTTCTGTGCCAGTATGAGGACATCTGACACGTAACAGTATGCGGTTCCACGGGTAAGTCAGACATGTAGGCAGCAAAGAGCAACGGCGATAGCACGCTACCCTCCGGAACTCCAGCCGCTATGGGTCTGACCGAGGACAACTTCCCCTCCACCCGCACCCGAAAAGAGCGATCCCGAAGGAAGCTACCAATCAGGGTGAGGTAGGGAGGAGGGATTTCTGCCTCTCTGAGTTTGTACAGTAACCCCTGGTGCCATGTGGTTGCAAAGACTTTTTCTACATCCAGAAGCACCGCGACTGTTTTGAAGTTTTCCTGGAAACCCAGGGCAACCTTCTCAATCAGCCGCAGCAGCTGTAGTGTAGTGGAATGTCCATGACGGAAACCGAACTGATGATCCGGGATAGGTTGCCTTTCCTCGAAAAGAGGAGTGAGGCGGGATAGGAATAATCGTTCAAAAATTTTTGAAACGATGGGTAGCAGGCTTATGGAGCGGTAATTTGAAGGGAAAACCGGGTCCTTGCCGGGCTTCAAAATGCAGACCACCCTCGCCTCCTTCCAACAAGTTGGAAAGTGACGAAGCTGCAGACATGCATTATAAATCCTCGTCAGGTGGACTACGGCCTTTCGGGGAAGGTGCTGGAGCATGGGCGCCGTGACGCCATCATACCCAGGGGATTTGCCAGGTTTTAACCTTCTGATTTCAGAAGCCACCTGTCTTGGGGTGACTAAGGGGATTTGGATCTCTGCGCGTGGCGGCGGAGGTGCCTCATAGAGGTAATCTACCGTCGCCTCCACGAGTTCAGTAAAGTCCTCGTCCTGGACATCTTCCCGGGGTTCGAATTGGGACTCTAGATGGTCTGCGAAAGCCGTGGCTTTCTCTTGGGGCTCAAAAGAAAGTCTCCCGCGAGTGCCATGTAGAGGATGCTGATATGTGTTTTTGTCCTTTCTAAGGGGCCTAATTATTCGCCATGGTTGCTTCTCGGTGAGGTCTACATTTGCCATCGTGTTTTCCCAGGCTGTTTTGCGGTGTAAACGCAACAGGCGTCGTGCCAGGGACTTGAACCGCTGGTAAACTGCCTGTGTGACAGGCACCGCTGCGTCGATTGTTGTCCATTATCAAGTCATTTGAAGGCCGCTCCAATAAGAACCAACCAGGAGAGGGAATTATGCGATGTTTAATAGCGATGAAAAATAATAGGGGAGGGAAATATGCGGAGGGGGTGGGGGGCTTGTTCGATAAAATACGGTATTTTTATCATAACCAAAAGGGTATATTTTGAATTTTCTGGGTATAGCATGTGAAGTCCTTTTTATTCTGAAAGAAATGTAGAACTCGTTAAAGCAAGCAATTTAGATTAACAAATTGTGTGTTGACGTTAACCACAGTCATTTGTTTGCATTTTCAAATACGTAAAAGAGAACAATTTGAGGATCGGCTTTGAAATATTTGAATGTGTTTAGCTTAGTGTTCTGTTGTTATTCCCACAAGGAAATGGATGAGTAATGAAGGAATATGTGTACAAAAATAAAGTGTCATATGAGCGCTGGCCAATGTTTGTGCCCTGTACGTGAATTTTAAAGAAATTGAGCCTCTTTTCCAAAATGCGCGGTTTGTATTTTTCTGGTAGGTATACCTACTGTTTATATTGGAGGTAAGTTGTGAAGAGCGAATCGTTGTTGAATGTATGTGATTGGCATAAAGTTTGAAGGGACAACTTTTGTAATCGTGGCCAAAATATAAAATTGTGTAACATTTTAAAATATGTATCGGAGCGTAATTAATGTGAGTACATGTGTACTCGGCAGTAATTTCTGGCTTTAACTTGGCATTTTCCTCCGACAAGATGTGAGTCCAACACAGATCTTTTTACTGACTCTATAGTAAGTAGAGGAAGTATTGTATTTCATCCAACAATTCGACACCTCATATTTGATGAGAAATGTTACCTTCTAAAGGTAGACAGTATGTTGAAAATAGTAGGAAATACAGGGTAGTTGATGTGGAAAGTATCCTAAACATTCCCATTTGTGCGATTGTGTCCCTATCCATAAGGAAGTTGTCATGTAAAAGTAGACATTGAAATTGCTGACGTGACGGTGATCTTGATGGAGGTAGTGCACGCTATACAGTTGGAAGTGTCCACGTGACCGGCTGACGACGGAGCAATGAACACCTAACCCAATGTAGTGTTGAATTTACGTGAGAGAGACATCGTACTTCCTTAGTTTGCAGATTACTACACGTAACACGAGGAGGCATCTTCAAATCCAGCCGTCCGGCAACAGGTTTAATGTATAGCAACACAGACGAAGCCGCGCCTCTGAAGATATCTCTTACAAAAGTGGACGAAACGTCTGGAACATTTCCACCAGACCAGGGGATAACGAGCAGATAAACAGTTGAAGCCATGCCGCCACTCGCCGTCAGGTTCGGAGAAATGGGATGATAGATATTGGAATGGCTAAAATGCTATCTTTATTGTTTGTTGTTAATGATATCAAAGAGCTTCTAAATGAAATATGCCAAGCTACAGTGTTCGTTGTGTAGTCGTCAGAAAGGGCAATAAATCTCACTCTCACTAGGAACAGTTGGTCATTTATACTCTCGGTGGTCCTGTACGCATGCGCGGCCTGGGCAAATGCCTCTAAAACCGCCCTCAAACAAATTCAAACCCTCCAAAACCTCTCCCTTAGAAAAATCCTCTGTGCTGCACTCCTTACCACTAACCAAACCCTTCACCTTGAAACTCAGATCCCGTCCATCCCAGAGGCAATAGCAAAAAGAGCAACGGCAGCATGGACGCGCATTAGGAACCACGAAAACTACGTGATCGCCAACATTGGCAAAGGCGAGCCGAAGCACCGCAAACATACTAGAATAAAAATGTTCTAGACGCGGCACGGCTCGTCCATGCAATCTTGCTCTTAGGCCACACACACGTTACGGCAGAGGCCCTCGCCTCGGAAAACACCCAGGAGCTACAGCCTGCCCGCGCAGGAAAACAGCGGGAAAATGTAAATATTGTAAATAGTGCAGTGCGCGAGCTGGGACGCATATTTCTGGTGTGCCCAGTGAACGTGTGTGTGATTGCGAGCGTGAATGTGTGTATATATATATGTATATATGTATATAAGGGGGAAAAACAACAAAAATAATTGGAATAGACACCAAAACACTAACGAAAACTATTCTCGGTGTCCTAAAGATGGCCACCGTATGGGTTTTTGGTGAAACCCAAAACTATAAGCTTGTAAAAAAAATTGTAAATAAATGTAAATTTATAGTCTGTAAGCCGGGCCCCTTGTACCGGCACCAGGCCAAAATTATGAATAAAGAAAACTTGAAACAGTTGCTGCTGCAGGTCTTGTACAAGCGAACATCGTGCGTGCTCATTTGGAAAAGCGAAGAGAAGACAATACATAAGAATGTAGTGACTAAAGGCTGTTGTGTGCTAAGCTGCATTTGTTGGATTGTAGGAGCAGCGGCGGTTAGTGTTTGCCTGACGGTCACTATCGTGAATGGCGCCTCGTTACTTGCCATGCATCAATGCACATACTGTCTTGTGGAAAATGTGCTTATAACAGATTAAGGTGTAACTGTTTGTAATAAAATGTTTTGCATATCTGTTTTTCCATCATTTGTATTTATGAAATGATCCATTTAGAACATGTTGATTCACTAAATAAGTGAAAGTTAATGTAGGTACAGTAAGTAGATGAAGTATTGTATTCCACCCAAAAATTCCATGTCGAGGTTCCACCAGAAACGTATTTTAGGCCCCTGAATTTAAAAAAAAAAGCATTTTTAGAAAAAGGTCCGTGTGTGTGTGTATGTTGACAAAACTGTAAAAACGAAAAGTCGGTTAAAAACCAAAGTTGGTATTTTTAACATCTTTTAAGGATGCCACACCAAACTACCCTTTACTTGGAACATTTTTTGAAAGTTTTGATTTTCTTCAAAATGTTTAACGATTTTGATTAAAATACCACATGTTTAAGGTACTTTTATCACAAATGAAATGTATATTTATAATTTTCTGGCTATAGCCCTTGTAGTTCTGTTTACTCTTGATTTTTGAATAACTCGTAAAGCGTAAGAATCTCGTTATACAAAAAATGTAGATCTCGCTAAAACACAGTCTCTCTCTCTCTCTCTTTCTCTCTCTCTCTCTCTCTCTCTCTCTCTCTCTCTCTCTCTCTCTCTCTCTCTCTCTAGGGTGAACCATTTCGGAGATACTCCTTGGTATGTGTGTGTTTCGGAAAGCTTTAAACGTTCCTGAAATGGAACAGGTTTGTTTTAATGTCTTATATGTTAAGTGTGCAAAGAGAACGGGATCTCAAAGCTTTAAAACATTTGACTATCACACAAAGCCTACTGTATTCCCATATTCCCCTTGTACCTACAAGGAAATAAGCAATACGATAATTTGTACAAATGTTTATCTCAGCACGAAGAAGATGTAGGAATAAGAATGGTTAGTACAAGAGTAGAGAAAGTCATGTGAGTGTAACACATCAGATTTTTTTCGTGTACAAAATAAGTCTATTTTGATTTTAGTACAGCAGACCAATACCGTAATGTTTGCGAAATTAAAAAAGTAAAATGTGGAAAATTTGCAATGCTGTTGCCTTCTTTATATCGCCCCCACCCCCCCCCCCCCCCCACACACACACACACACACAATTAAATGGTTATTGCGGTTGAGAATATCACACCACAATAGCACACTTATCCCTCCCATTTGTGACATCACACCACCCTCACACAGAGCAAGACTTCTACATCACATTACACAAACACCACAATAACACACTTATCCCTCCCATTTGTGACATCACACCACCCTCACACACAGCAAGACTTCTACATCACATTACACAAACACCACAATAACACACTTATCCCTCCCATTTGTGACATCACACCACCCTCACACACAGCAAGATTTCTACATCACACCACAATAGCACACTAATCCCTCCCATTTGTGACATCACACCACCCTCACACACAGCAAGATTTTTACATCACACCACAATAGCACACTAATCCCTCCCATTTGTGACATCACACCACCCTCACACACAGCAAGATTTCTACATCACATTACACAAACACCACAATAACACACTTATCCCTCCCATTTGTGACATCACACCACCCTCACACACAGCAAGATTTCTACATCACATTACACAAACACCACAATAGCACACTAATCCCTCCCATTTGTGACATCACACCACCCTCACACACAGCAAGATTTTTACATCACACCACAATAACACACTTATCCCTCCCATTTGTGACATCACACCACCCTCACACACAGCAAGATTTTTACATCACACCACAATAACACACTAATCCCTCCCATTTGTGACATCACACCACCCTCACACACAGCAAGATTTCTACATCACACCACAATAGCACACTTATCCCTCCCATTTGTGACATCACACCACCCTCACACAGCAAGACTTCTACATCACATTACACAAACACCACAATAACACACTTATCCCTCCCATTTGTGACATCACACCACCCTCACACACAGCAAGATTTCTACATCACATTACACAAACACCACAATAGCACACTTATCCCTCCCATTTGTGACATCACACCACCCTCACACACAGAGCAAGATTTTTACATCACATTACACAAACACGACAATATCACACTTATCCCTCCCATTTGTGACATCACACCACCCTCACACACAGCAAGATTTCTACATCACATTATACAAACACCACAATAACACACTTATCCCTCCCATTTGTGACATCACACCACCCTCACACAGAGCAAGACTTCTACATCACATTACACAAACACCACAATAACACACTTATCCCTCCCATTTGTGACATCACACCACCCTCACACAGAGCAAGATTTCTACATCACATTACACAAACACCACAATAACACACTTATCCCTCCCATTTGTGACATCACACCACCCTCACACAGAGCAAGACTTCTACATCACATTACACAAACACCACAATAACACACTTATCCCTCCCATTTGTGACATCACACCACCCTCACACACAGCAAGATTTCTACATCACATTACACAAACACCACAATAACACACTTATCCCTCCCATTTGTGACATCACACCACCCTCACTCACAGCAAGACTTCTACATCACATTACACAAACACCACAATAACACACTTATCCCTCCCATTTGTGACATCACACCACCCTCACACACAGCAAGATTTCTACATCACATTACACAAACACCACAATAACACACTTATCCCTCCCATTTGTGACATCACACCACCCTCACACACAGCAAGATTTCTACATCACATTACACAAACACCACAATAACACACTTATCCCTCCCATTTGTGACATCACACCACCCTCACACACAGCAAGATTTCTACATCACATTACACAAACACCACAATAGCACACTTATCCCTCCCATTTGTGACATCACACCACCCTCACACACAGAGCAAGATTTTTACATCACATTACACAAACACCACAATAACACACTTATCCCTCCCATTTGTGACATCACACCACCCTCACTCACAGCAAGACTTCTACATCACATTACACAAACACCACAATAACACACTTATCCCTCCCATTTGTGACATCACACCACCCTCACACACAGCAAGATTTCTACATCACATTACACAAACACCACAATAACACACTTATCCCTCCCATTTGTGACATCACACCACCCTCACACACAGCAAGATTTCTACATCACATTACACAAACACCACAATAACACACTTATCCCTCCCATTTGTGACATCACACCACCCTCACACACAGCAAGATTTCTACATCACATTACACAAACACCACAATAACACACTTATCCCTCCCATTTGTGACATCACACCACCCTCACACACAGCAAGATTTCTACATCACATTACACAAACACCACAATAACACACTTATCCCTCCCATTTGTGACATCACACCACCCTCACACAGAGCAAGATTTCTACATCACATTACACAAACACCACAATAGCACACTTATCCCTCCCATTTGTGACATCACACCACCCTCACACACAGAGCAAGATTTTTACATCACATTACACAAACACGACAATATCACACTTATCCCTCCCATTTGTGACATCACACCACCCTCACACACAGCAAGATTTCTACATCACATTACACAAACACCACAATAACACACTTATCCCTCCCATTTGTGACATCACACCACCCTCACACACAGCAAGATTTCTACATCACATTACACAAACACCACAATAGCACACTTATCCCTCCCATTTGTGACATCACACCACCCTCACACACAGCAAGATTTCTACATCACATTACACAAACACCACAATAGCACACTTATCCCTCCCATTTGTGACATCACACCACCCTCACACACAGCAAGATTTCTACATCACATTACACAAACACCACAATAACACACTTATCCCTCCCATTTGTGACATCACACCACCCTCACACACAGCAAGATTTTTACAGCACATTACACAAACACCACAATAACACACTTATCCCTCCCATTTGTGACATCACACCACCCTCACACAGAGCAAGATTTTTACATCACATTACACAAACACCACAATAACACACTTATCCCTCCCATTTGTGACATCACACCACCCTCACACAGCAAGACTTCTACATCACATTACACAAACACCACAATAACACACTTATCCCTCCCATTTGTGACATCACACCACCCTCACACACAGCAAGATTTCTACATCACATTACACAAACACCACAATAACACACTTATCCCTCCCATTTGTGACATCACACCACCCTCACACACAGCAAGATTTTTACAGCACATTACACAAACACCACAATAACACACTTATCCCTCCCATTTGTGACATCACACCACCCTCACACAGAGCAAGATTTTTACATCACATTACACAAACACCACAATAACACACTTATCCCTCCCATTTGTGACATCACACCACCCTCACACAGCAAGACTTCTACATCACATTACACAAACACCACAATAACACACTTATCCCTCCCATTTGTGACATCACACCACCCTCACACAGCAAGATTTTTACATCACATTACACAAACACCACAATAACACACTTATCCCTCCCATTTGTGACATCACACCACCCTCACACACAGCAAGATTTTTACATCACATTACACAAACACCACAATAACACACTTATCCCTCCCATTTGTGACATCACACCACCCTCACACAGAGCAAGATTTCTACATCACATTACACAAACACCACAATAACACACTTATCCCTCCCATTTGTGACATCACACCACCCTCACACACAGCAAGATTTTTACATCACATTACACAAACACCACAATAACACACTTATCCCTCCCATTTGTGACATCACACCACCCTCACACAGCAAGACTTCTACATCACATTACACAAACACCACAATAACACACTTATCCCTCCCATTTGTGACATCACACCACCCTCACACAGCAAGATTTTTACATCACATTACACAAACACCACAATAACACACTTATCCCTCCCATTTGTGACATCACACCACCCTCACACACAGCAAGATTTTTACATCACATTACACAAACACCACAATAACACACTTATCCCTCCCATTTGTGACATCACACCACCCTCACACAGAGCAAGATTTCTACATCACATTACACAAACAGCGCAATAACACACTTATCCCTCCCATTTGTGACATCACACCACCCTCACACACAGCAAGATTTTTACATCACATTACACAAACACCACAATAACACACTTATCCCTCCCATTTGTGACATCACACCACCCTCACACACAGCAAGATTTTTACATCACATTACACAAACACCACAATAACACACTAATCCCTCCCATTTGTGACATCACACCACCCTCACACAGCAAGACTTCTACATCACATTACACAAACACCACAATAACACACTTATCCCTCCCATTTGTGACATCACACCACCCTCACACACAGCAAGATTTTTACATCACATTACACAAACACCACAATAACACACTTATCCCTCCCATTTGTGACATCACACCACCCTCACACACAGCAAGATTTCTACATCACATTACACAAACACCACAATAACACACTAATCCCTCCCATTTGTGACATCACACCACCCTCACACAGCAAGACTTCTACATCACATTACACAAACACCACAATAACACACTTATCCCTCCCATTTGTGACATCACACCACCCTCACACACAGCAAGATTTCTACATCACATTACACAAACACCACAATAACACACTTATCCCCCCATTTGTGACATCACACCACCCTCACACACAGCAAGATTTCTACATCACATTACATTACACAAACACCACAATAACACACTAATCCCTCCCATTTGTGACATCACACCACCCTCACACAGAGCAAGATTTCTACATCACATTACACAAACACCACAATAACACACTAATCCCTCCCATTTGTGACATCACACCACCCTCACACAGAGCAAGATTTCTACATCACATTACACAAACACCACAATAACACACTTATCCCCCCATTTGTGACATCACACCACCCTCACACAGCAAGACTTCTACATCACATTACACAAACACCACAATAACACACTAATCCCTCCCATTTGTGACATCACACCACCCTCACACAGAGCAAGATTTTTACATCACATTACACAAACACCACAATAACACACTTATCCCCCCCCCCCATTTGTGACATCACACCACCCTCACACACAGCAAGATTTTTACATCACATTACACAAACACCACAATAACACACTTATCCCTCCCATTTGTGACATCACACCACCCTCACACACAGCAAGATTTTTACATCACATTACACAAACACCACAATAAAACACTTATCCCTCCCATTTGTGACATCACACCACCCTCACACACAGCAAGATTTCTACATCACATTACACAAACACCACAATAACACACTAATCCCTCCCATTTGTGACATCACACCACCCTCACACAGCAAGACTTCTACATCACATTACACAAACACCACAATAACACACTTATCCCTCCCATTTGTGACATCACACCACCCTCACACACAGCAAGATTTCTACATCACATTACACAAACACCACAATAACACACTTATCCCCCCATTTGTGACATCACACCACCCTCACACACAGCAAGATTTCTACATCACATTACACAAACACCACAATAACACACTAATCCCTCCCATTTGTGACATCACACCACCCTCACACAGAGCAAGATTTCTACATCACATTACACAAACACCACAATAACACACTAATCCCTCCCATTTGTGACATCACACCACCCTCACACAGAGCAAGATTTCTACATCACATTACACAAACACCACAATAACACACTTATCCCCCCATTTGTGACATCACACCACCCTCACACACAGCAAGATTTTTACATCACATTACACAAACACCACAATAACACACTTATCCCTCCCATTTGTGACATCACACCACCCTCACACAGCAAGACTTCTACATCACATTACACAAACACCACAATAACACACTAATCCCTCCCATTTGTGACATCACACCACCCTCACACAGAGCAAGATTTTTACATCACATTACACAAACACCACAATAACACACTTATCCCCCCCCCCATTTGTGACATCACACCACCCTCACACACAGCAAGATTTTTACATCACATTACACAAACACCACAATAACACACTTATCCCTCCCATTTGTGACATCACACCACCCTCACACACAGCAAGATTTTTACATCACATTACACAAACACCACAATAACACACTTATCCCTCCCATTTGTGACATCACACCACCCTCACACAGAGCAAGATTTTTACATCACATTACACAAACACCACAATAGCACACTTATCCCCCCCTCCCATTTGTGACATCACACCACCCTCACACAGAGCAAGATTTTTACATCACATTACACAAACACCACAATAACACACTAATCCCTCCCATTTGTGACATCACACCACCCTCACACAGAGCAAGATTTCTACATCACATTACACAAACACCACAATAACACACTTATCCCCCCATTTGTGACATCACACCACCCTCACACAGCAAGACTTCTACATCACATTACACAAACACCACAATAACACACTAATCCCTCCCATTTGTGACATCACACCACCCTCACACAGAGCAAGATTTTTACATCACATTACACAAACACCACAATAACACACTTATCCCCCCCCCCATTTGTGACATCACACCACCCTCACACACAGCAAGATTTTTACATCACATTACACAAACACCACAATAACACACTTATCCCTCCCATTTGTGACATCACACCACCCTCACACACAGCAAGATTTTTACATCACATTACACAAACACCACAATAAAACACTTATCCCTCCCATTTGTGACATCACACCACCCTCACACACAGCAAGATTTCTACATCACATTACACAAACACCACAATAACACACTAATCCCTCCCATTTGTGACATCACACCACCCTCACACAGCAAGACTTCTACATCACATTACACAAACACCACAATAACACACTTATCCCTCCCATTTGTGACATCACACCACCCTCACACACAGCAAGATTTCTACATCACATTACACAAACACCACAATAACACACTTATCCCCCCATTTGTGACATCACACCACCCTCACACACAGCAAGATTTCTACATCACATTACACAAACACCACAATAACACACTAATCCCTCCCATTTGTGACATCACACCACCCTCACACAGAGCAAGATTTCTACATCACATTACACAAACACCACAATAACACACTAATCCCTCCCATTTGTGACATCACACCACCCTCACACAGAGCAAGATTTCTACATCACATTACACAAACACCACAATAACACACTTATCCCCCCATTTGTGACATCACACCACCCTCACACACAGCAAGATTTTTACATCACATTACACAAACACCACAATAACACACTTATCCCTCCCATTTGTGACATCACACCACCCTCACACAGCAAGACTTCTACATCACATTACACAAACACCACAATAACACACTAATCCCTCCCATTTGTGACATCACACCACCCTCACACAGAGCAAGATTTTTACATCACATTACACAAACACCACAATAACACACTTATCCCCCCCCCCCCATTTGTGACATCACACCACCCTCACACACAGCAAGATTTTTACATCACATTACACAAACACCACAATAACACACTTATCCCTCCCATTTGTGACATCACACCACCCTCACACACAGCAAGATTTTTACATCACATTACACAAACACCACAATAACACACTTATCCCTCCCATTTGTGACATCACACCACCCTCACACAGAGCAAGATTTTTACATCACATTACACAAACACCACAATAGCACACTTATCCCCCCCTCCCATTTGTGACATCACACCACCCTCACACAGAGCAAGATTTTTACATCACATTACACAAACACCACAATAACACACTTATCCCCCCCTCCCATTTGTGACATCACACCACCCTCACACAGAGCAAGATTTTTACATCACATTACACAAACACCACAATAACACACTTATCCCTCCCATTTGTGACATCACACCACCCTCACACACAGCAAGACTTCTACATCACATTACACAAACAGCACAATAACACACTTATCCCTCCCATTTGTGACATCACACCATCCTCACACACAGCAAGACTTCTACATCACATTACACAAACACCACAATAACACACTTATCCCTCCCATTTGTGACATCACACCATCCTCACACACAGCAAGACTTCTACATCACATTACACAAACACCACAATAACACACTTATCCCTCCCATTTGTGACATCACACCACCCTCACACACAGCAAGATTTTTACATCACATTACACAAACACCACAATAACACACTTATCCCCCCCCCCCCCATTTGTGACATCACACCACCCTCACACACAGCAAGACTTCTACATCACATTACACAAACACCACAATAACACACTTATCCCTCCCATTTGTGACATCACACCACCCTCACACACAGCAAGATTTTTACAGCACATTACACAAACACCACAATAACACACTTATCCCTCCCATTTGTGACATCACACCACCCTCACACACAGCAAGATTTCTACATCACATTACACAAACACCACAATAACACACTTATCCCTCCCATTTGTGACATCACACCACCCTCACACACAGCAAGATTTTTACATCACATTACACAAACACCACAATAACACACTTATCCCTCCCATTTGTGACATCACACCACCCTCACACACAGCAAGATTTTTACATCACATTACACAAACAGCGCAATAACACACTTATCCCTCCCATTTGTGACATCACACCACCCTCACACACAGCAAGATTTTTACATCACATTACACAAACACCACAATAACACACTTATCCCTCCCATTTGTGACATCACACCACCCTCACACACAGCAAGATTTCTACATCACATTACACAAACACCACAATAACACACTTATCCCTCCCATTTGTGACATCACACCACCCTCACACACAGCAAGATTTTTACATCACATTATACAAACACCACAATAACACACTTATCCCTCCCATTTGTGACATCACACCACCCTCACACACAGCAAGATTTCTACATCACATTATACAAACACCACAATAACACACTTATCCCTCCCATTTGTGACATCACACCACCCTCACACACAGCAAGATTTTTACATCACATTACACAAACACCACAATAACACACTTATCCCTCCCATTTGTGACATCACACCACCCTCACACAGCAAGATTTCTACATCACATTACACAAACAGCGCAATAACACACTTATCCCTCCCATTTGTGACATCACACCACCCTCACACACAGCAAGATTTTTACATCACATTACACAAACAGCGCAATAACACACTTATCCCTCCCATTTGTGACATCACACCACCCTCACACACAGCAAGATTTCTACATCACATTACACAAACACCACAATAACACACTTATCCCTCCCATTTGTGACATCACACCACCCTCACACACAGCAAGATTTCTACATCACATTACACAAACACCACAATAACACACTTATCCCTCCCATTTGTGACATCACACCACCCTCACACAGCAAGATTTCTACATCACATTACACAAACAGCGCAATAACACACTTATCCCTCCCATTTGTGACATCACACCACCCTCACACACAGCAAGATTTCTACATCACATTACACAAACACCACAATAACACACTTATCCCTCCCATTTGTGACATCACACCACCCTCACACACAGCAAGATTTCTACATCACATTACACAAACACCACAATAACACACTTATCCCTCCCATTTGTAACATCACACCACCCTCACACACAGCAAGATTTTTACATCACATTACACAAACACCACAATAACACACTTATCCCTCCCATTTGTGACATCACACCACCCTCACACACAGCAAGATTTCTACATCACATTACACAAACACCACAATAACACACTTATCCCTCCCATTTGTGACATCACACCACCCTCACACACAGCAAGATTTCTACATCACATTACACAAACACCACAATAACACACTTATCCCTCCCATTTGTGACATCACACCACCCTCACACACAGCAAGATTTCTACATCACATTACACAAACACCACAATAACACACTTATCCCTCCCATTTGTGACATCACACCACCCTCACACACAGCAAGATTTCTACATCACATTACACAAACACCACAATAACACACTTATCCCTCCCATTTGTGACATCACACCACCCTCACACACAGCAAGATTTTTACATCACATTACACAAACACCACAATAACACACTTATCCCTCCCATTTGTGACATCACACCACCCTCACACACAGCAAGACTTCTACATCACATTACACAAACACCACAATAACACACTTATCCCCCCATTTGTGACATCACACCACCCTCACACACAGCAAGACTTCTACATCACATTACACAAACACCACAATAACACACTTATCCCCCCATTTGTGACATCACACCACCCTCACACACAGCAAGACTTCTACATCACATTACACAAACACCACAATAACACACTTATCCCCCCCCCCATTTGTGACATCACACCACCCTCACACACAGCAAGATTTTTACATCACATTACACAAACACCACAATAACACACTTATCCCCCCATTTGTGACATCACACCGCCCTCACACACAGCAAGATTTCTACATCACATTACACAAACACCACAATAACACACTTATCCCCCCCCCCCATTTGTGACATCACACCACCCTCACACACAGCAAGATTTTTACATCACATTACACAAACACCACAATAACACACTTATCCCCCCCCCATTTGTGACATCACACCACCCTCACACACAGCAAGATTTTTACATCACATTACACAAACACCACAATAACACACTTATCCCTCCCATTTGTGACATCACACCACCCTCACACAGCAAGATTTTTACATCACATTACACAAACACCACAATAACACACTTATCCCTCCCATTTGTGACAACACACCACCCTCACACACAGCAAGATTTTTACATCACATTACACAAACACCACAATAACACACTTATCCCTCCCATTTGTGACATCACACCACCCTCACACACAGCAAGATTTCTACATCACATTACACAAACACCACAATAACACACTTATCCCTCCCATTTGTGACATCACACCACCCTCACACACAGCAAGATTTTTACATCACATTACACAAACACCACAATAACACACTTATCCCTCCCATTTGTGACATCACACCACCCTCACACAGCAAGACTTCTACAGCACATTACACAAACACCACAATAACACACTTATCCCTCCCATTTGTGACATCACACCACCCTCACACAGAGCAAGATTTCTACATCACATTATACAAACACCACAATAACACACTTATCCCTCCCATTTGTGACATCACACCACCCTCACACACAGCAAGATTTTTACATCACATTACACAAACACCACAATAACACACTTATCCCTCCCATTTGTGACATCACACCACCCTCACACAGAGCAACATTTTTACATCACATTACACAAACACCATAATAACACACTTATCCCTCCCATTTGTGACATCACACCACCCTCACACACAGAGCAAGATTTTTACATCACATTACACAAACACCACAATAACACACTTATCCCTCCCATTTGTGACATCACACCACCCTCACACAGCAAGATTTCTACATCACATTACACAAACACCACAATAACACACTTATCCCTCCCATTTGTGACATCACACCACCCTCACACACAGCAAGATTTTTACATCACATTACACAAACACCACAATAGCACACTTATCCCTCCCATTTGTGACATCACACCACCCTCACACACAGCAAGATTTCTACATCACATTACACAAACACCATAATAACACACTTATCCCTCCCATTTGTGACATCACACCACCCTCACACACAGCAAGATTTCTACATCACATTACACAAACACCACAATAACACACTTATCCCTCCCATTTGTGACATCACACCACCCTCACACACAGCAAGATTTCTACATCACATTACACAAACACCACAATAACACACTTATCCCTCCCATTTGTGACATCACACCACCCTCACACACAGCAAGATTTCTACATCACATTACACAAACACCACAATAACACACTTATCCCTCCCATTTGTGACATCACACCACCCTCACACACAGCAAGATTTCTACATCACATTACACAAACACCACAATAACACACTTATCCCTCCCATTTGTGACATCACACCACCCTCACACACAGCAAGATTTTTACATCACATTACACAAACACCACAATAACACACTTATCCCTCCCATTTGTGACATCACACCACCCTCACACAGCAAGACTTTTACATCACATTACACAAACACCACAATAGCACACTTATCCCTCCCATTTGTGACATCACACCACCCTCACACAGCAAGATTTTTACATCACATTACACAAACACCACAATAACACACTTATCCCTCCCATTTGTGACATCACACCACCCTCACACACAGCAAGATTTCTACATCACATTATACAAACACCACAATAACACACTTATCCCTCCCATTTGTGACATCACACCACCCTCACACAGCAAGATTTTTACATCACATTACACAAACACCACAATAACACACTTATCCCTCCCATTTGTGACATCACACCACCCTCACACAGAGCAAGATTTCTACATCACATTATACAAACACCACAATAACACACTTATCCCTCCCATTTGTGACATCACACCACCCTCACACACAGCAAGATTTCTACATCACATTATACAAACACCACAATAACACACTTATCCCTCCCATTTGTGACATCACACCACCCTCACACAGCAAGATTTTTACATCACATTACACAAACACCACAATAGCACACTAATCCCTCCCATTTGTGACATCACACCACCCTCACACAGCAAGATTTTTACATCACATTACACAAACACCACAATATCACACTTATCCCTCCCATTTGTGACATCACACCACCCTCACACACAGCAAGACTTCTACATCACATTACACAAACACCACAATAACACACTTATCCCTCTCATTTGTGACATCACACCACCCTCACACACAGCAAGATTTTTACATCACATTACACAAACACCACAATAACACACTTATCCCTCCCATTTGTGACATCACACCACCCTCACACACAGCAAGATTTTTACATCACGTTACACAAACACCACAATAGCACACTAATCCCTCCCATTTGTGACATCACACCACCCTCACACAGAGCAAGACTTCTACATCACATTACACAAACACCACAATAACACACTTATCCCTCCCATTTGTGACATCACACCACCCTCACACAGCAAGATTTCTACATCACATTACACAAACAGCGCAATAACACACTTATCCCTCCCATTTGTGACATCACACCACCCTCACACAGAGCAAGACTTCTACATCACATTACACAAACACCACAATAACACACTTATCCCTCCCATTTGTGACATCACACCACCCTCACACACAGCAAGATTTCTACATCACATTACACAAACACCACAATAACACACTTATCCCTCCCATTTGTGACATCACACCACCCTCACACACAGCAAGATTTCTACATCACATTACACAAACAGCGCAATAACACACTTATCCCTCCCATTTGTGACATCACACCACCCTCACACAGAGCAAGACTTCTACATCACATTACACAAACACCACAATAACACACTTATCCCTCCCATTTGTGACATCACACCACCCTCACACAGAGTAAGACTTCTACATCACATTACACAAACACCACAATAACACACTTATCCCTCCCATTTGTGACATCACACCACCCTCACACAGCAAGACTTTTACATCACATTATACAAACACCACAATAACACACTTATCCCCCCCTTTTGTGACATCACACCACCCTCACACAGCAAGATTTTGACATCACATTACACAAACACCACAATAACACACTTATCCCCCCCTTTTGTGACATCACACCACCCTCACACAGCAAGATTTTTACATCACATTACACAAACACCACAATAGCACACTAATCCCTCCCATTTGTGACATCACACCACCCTCACACAGCAAGACTTCTACATCACATTACACAAACACCACAATAACACACTTATCCCTCCCATTTGTGACATCACACCACCCTCACACACAGCAAGATTTCTACATCACATTACACAAACACCACAATAACACACTTATCCCTCCCATTTGTGACATCACACCACCCTCACACACAGCAAGATTTCTACATCACATTACACAAACACCACAATAACACACTTATCCCTCCCATTTGTGACATCACACCACCCTCACACACAGCAAGATTTTTACATCACATTACACAAACACCACAATAACACACTTATCCCTCCCATTTTTGACATCACACCACCCTCACACACAGCAAGATTTCTACATCACATTACACAAACACCACAATAACACACTTATCCCTCCCATTTTTTACATCACACCACCCTCACACACAGCAAGATTTTTACATCACATTACACAAACACCACAATAGCACACTAATCCCTCCCATTTGTGACATCACACCACCCTCACACAGCAAGACTTCTACATCACATTACACAAACACCACAATAACACACTTATCCCTCCCATTTTTGACATCACACCACCCTCACACACAGCAAGATTTTTACATCACATTACACAAACACCACAATAGCACACTAATCCCTCCCATTTGTGACATCACACCACCCTCACACACAGCAAGATTTCTACATCACATTACACAAACACCACAATAACACACTTATCCCTCCCATTTTTGACATCACACCACCCTCACACACAGCAAGATTTCTACATCACATTATACAAACACCACAATAACACACTTATCCCTCCCATTTTTGACATCACACCACCCTCACACACAGCAAGATTTTTACATCACATTATACAAACACCACAATAACACACTTATCCCTCCCATTTTTGACATCACACCACCCTCACATAGAGCAAGATTTTTACATCACATTACACAAACACCACAATAACACACTTATCCCTCCCATTTTTGACATCACACCACCCTCACACACAGCAAGATTTTTACATCACATTACACAAACACC
Organism: Tenodera sinensis; assembly: GCA_030765045.1. Lineage (NCBI taxonomy): Eukaryota > Metazoa > Arthropoda > Insecta > Mantodea > Mantidae > Tenodera > Tenodera sinensis. The sequence continues at coordinate 7,136,039 of CM060967.1, read as the reverse complement.
ACAATAACACACTTATCCCTCCCATTTTTGACATCACACCACCCTCACACAGCAAGACTTCTACATCACATTATACAAACACCACAATAGCACACTTATCCCTCCCATTTTTGACATCACACCACCCTCACACACAGAGCAAGATTTTTACATCACATTACACAAACACCACAATAGCACACTAATCCCTCCCATCTGTGACATCACACCACCCTCACACAGCAAGATTTCTACATCACATTACACAAACACCACAATAACACACTTATCCCTCCCATTTGTGACATCACACCACCCTCACACAGCAAGATTTCTACATCACATTACACAAACACCACAATAACACACTTATCCCTCCCATTTGTGACATCACACCACCCTCACACAGCAAGATTTCTACATCACATTACACAAACACCACAATAACACACTTATCCCTCCCATTTGTGACATCACACCACCCTCACACAGCAAGACTTCTACATCACATTACACAAACACCACAATAGCACACTTATCCCTCCCATTTTTGACATCACACCACCCTCACACACAGAGCAAGATTTTTACATCACATTACACAAACACCACAATAGCACACTAATCCCTCCCATCTGTGACATCACACCACCCTCACACAGCAAGACTTCTACATCACATTACACAAACACCACAATAGCACACTTATCCCTCCCATTTGTGACATCACACCACCCTCACACAGCAAGATTTCTACATCACATTACACAAACACCACAATAGCACACTAATCCCTCCCATTTGTGACATCACACCACCCTCACACAGAGCAAGACTTCTACATCACATTACACAAACACCACAATAACACACTTATCCCTCCCATTTGTGACATCACACCACCCTCACACACAGCAAGACTTCTACATCACATTATACAAACACCACAATATCACACTTATCCCTCCCATTTGTGACATCACACCACCCTCACACAGCAAGATTTTTACATCACATTACACAAACACCACAATAACACACTTATCCCTCCCATTTGTGACATCACACCACCCTCACACACAGAGCAAGATTTCTACATCACATTATACAAACACCACAATAACACACTTATCCCCCCCATTTGTGACATCACACCACCCTCACACACAGCAAGATTTCTACATCACATTACACAAACACCACAATAACACACTTATCCCTCCCATTTGTGACATCACACCACCCTCACACACAGCAAGATTTCTACATCACATTACACAAACACCACAATAACACACTTATCCCTCCCATTTGTGACATCACACCACCCTCACACACAGCAAGATTTCTACATCACATTACACAAACACCACAATAACACACTTATCCCTCCCATTTGTGACATCACACCACCCTCACACACAGCAAGATTTTTACATCACATTACACAAACACCACAATAACACACTTATCCCTCCCATTTGTGACATCACACCACCCTCACACAGAGCAAGATTTTTACAGCACATTACACAAACACCACAATAACACACTTATCCCTCCCATTTGTGACATCACACCACCCTCACACACAGCAAGATTTCTACATCACATTACACAAACACCACAATAACACACTTATCCCTCCCATTTGTGACATCACACCACCCTCACACACAGCAAGATTTCTACATCACATTATACAAACACCACAATAACACACTTATCCCTCCCATTTGTGACATCACACCACCCTCACACACAGCAAGATTTCTACATCACATTACACAAACACCACAATAACACACTTATCCCTCCCATTTGTGACATCACACCACCCTCACACACAGCAAGATTTCTACATCACATTACACAAACACCACAATAACACACTTATCCCTCCCATTTGTGAAATCACACCACCCTCACACACAGCAAGATTTTTACATCACATTATACAAACACCACAATAGCACACTTATCCCTCCCATTTGTGACATCACACCACCCTCACACACAGCAAGATTTCTACATCACATTATACAAACACCACAATAACACACTTATCCCTCCCATTTGTGACATCACACCACCCTCACACACAGCAAGATTTCTACATCACATTACACAAACACCACAATAACACACTTATCCCTCCCATTTGTGACATCACACCACCCTCACACACAGCAAGATTTCTACATCACATTACACAAACACCACAATAGCACACTTATCCCTCCCATTTGTGACATCACACCACCCTCACACACAGCAAGATTTTTACATCACATTATACAAACACCACAATAGCACACTTATCCCTCCCATTTGTGACATCACACCACCCTCACACACAGCAAGATTTCTACATCACATTACACAAACACCACAATAGCACACTTATCCCTCCCATTTGTGACAACACACCACCCTCACACACAGCAAGATTTCTACATCACATTACACAAACACCACAATAACACACTTATCCCTCCCATTTGTGACAACACACCACCCTCACACAGAGCAAGATTTTTACATCACATTACACAAACACCACAATAACACACCACCCTCACACACAGCAAGATTTCTACATCACATTACACAAACACCACAATAACACACTTATCCCTCCCATTTGTGACATCACACCACCCTCACACACAGCAAGATTTTTACATCACATTACACAAACACCACAATATCACACTTATCCCCCCCCCCATTTGTGACATCACACCACCCTCACACACAGCAAGATTTTTACATCACATTACACAAACACCACAATAACACACTTATCCCCCCCCCCCATTTGTGACATCACACCACCCTCACACACAGCAAGATTTTTACATCACATTACACAAACACCACAATAACACACTTATCCCTCCCATTTGTGACAACACACCACCCTCACACACAGCAAGATTTCTACATCACATTACACAAACACCACAATAACACACTTATCCCTCCCATTTGTGACAACACACCACCCTCACACACAGCAAGATTTCTACATCACATTACACAAACACCACAATAACACACTTATCCCTCCCATTTGTGACATCACACCACCCTCACACACAGCAAGATTTTTACATCACATTACACAAACACCACAATAACACACTTATCCCTCCCATTTGTGACATCACACCACCCTCACACACAGCAAGATTTTTACAGCACATTACACAAACACCACAATAACACACTTATCCCTCCCATTTGTGACATCACACCACCCTCACACACAGCAAGATTTCTACATCACATTACACAAACACCACAATAACACACTTATCCCTCCCATTTGTGACATCACACCACCCTCACACACAGCAAGATTTCTACATCACATTACACAAACACCACAATAACACACTTATCCCTCCCATTTGTGACATCACACCACCCTCACACACAGCAAGATTTTTACATCACATTACACAAACACCACAATAACACACTTATCCCTCCCATTTGTGACATCACACCACCCTCACACACAGCAAGATTTCTACATCACATTACACAAACACCACAATAACACACTTATCCCTCCCATTTGTGACATCACACCACCCTCACACACAGCAAGATTTCTACATCACATTACACAAACACCACAATAACACACTTATCCCTCCCATTTGTGACATCACACCACCCTCACACACAGCAAGATTTCTACATCACATTACACAAACACCACAATAACACACTTATCCCTCCCATTTGTGACATCACACCACCCTCACACACAGCAAGATTTCTACATCACATTACACAAACACCACAATAACACACTTATCCCTCCCATTTGTGACATCACACCACCCTCACACACAGCAAGATTTCTACATCACATTACACAAACACCACAATAACACACTTATCCCTCCCATTTGTGACATCACACCACCCTCACACACAGCAAGATTTCTACATCACATTACACAAACACCACAATAACACACTTATCCCTCCCATTTGTGACATCACACCACCCTCACACACAGCAAGATTTTTACATCACATTACACAAACACCACAATAACACACTTATCCCTCCCATTTGTGACATCACACCACCCTCACACACAGCAAGATTTCTACATCACATTACACAAACACCACAATAACACACTTATCCCTCCCATTTGTGACATCACACCACCCTCACACACAGCAAGATTTTTACATCACATTACACAAACACCACAATAACACACTAATCCCTCCCATTTGTGACATCACACCACCCTCACACACAGCAAGATTTCTACAGCACATTACACAAACACCACAATAACACACTTATCCCTCCCATTTGTGACATCACACCACCCTCACACACAGCAAGATTTTTACAGCACATTACACAAACACCACAATAACACACTTATCCCTCCCATTTGTGACATCACACCACCCTCACACACAGCAAGACTTCTACATCACATTACACAAACACCACAATAACACACTTATCCCTCCCATTTGTGACATCACACCACCCTCACACACAGCAAGATTTCTACATCACATTACACAAACACCACAATAACACACTAATCCCTCCCATTTGTGACATCACACCACCCTCACACACAGCAAGATTTTTACATCACATTACACAAACACCACAATAACACACTTATCCCCCCCATTTGTGACATCACACCACCCTCACACACAGCAAGATTTTTACATCACATTACACAAACACCACAATAACACACTTATCCCTCCCATTTGTGACATCACACCACCCTCACACACAGCAAGATTTTTACATCACATTACACAAACACCACAATAACACACTTATCCCTCCCATTTGTGACATCACACCACCCTCACACACAGCAAGATTTTTACAGCACATTACACAAACACCACAATAACACACTTATCCCTCCCATTTGTGACAACACACCACCCTCACACACAGCAAGATTTCTACATCACATTATACAAACACCACAATAGCACACTTATCCCTCCCATTTGTGACATCACACCACCCTCACACACAGCAAGATTTTTACAGCACATTACACAAACACCACAATAACACACTTATCCCTCCCATTTGTGACATCACACCACCCTCACACACAGCAAGATTTCTACATCACATTATACAAACACCACAATAGCACACTTATCCCTCCCATTTGTGAGATCACACCACCCTCACACACAGCAAGATTTCTACATCACATTACACAAACACCACAATAACACACTTATCCCTCCCATTTGTGACATCACACCACCCTCACACACAGCAAGATTTCTACATCACATTACACAAACACCACAATAACACACTTATCCCTCCCATTTGTGACATCACACCACCCTCACACACAGCAAGATTTCTACATCACATTACACAAACACCACAATAACACACTTATCCCTCCCATTTGTGACATCACACCACCCTCACACACAGCAAGATTTTTACAGCACATTACACAAACACCACAATAGCACACTTATCCCTCCCATTTGTGACATCACACCACCCTCACACACAGCAAGATTTCTACAGCACATTATACAAACACCACAATAGCACACTTATCCCTCCCATTTGTGACATCACACCACCCTCACACACAGCAAGATTTCTACATCACATTATACAAACACCACAATAGCACACTTATCCCTCCCATTTGTGACATCACACCATCCTCACACACAGCAAGATTTCTACATCACATTACACAAACAGCGCAATAACACACTTATCCCTCCCATTTGTGACATCACACCACCCTCACACACAGCAAGATTTCTACATCACATTACACAAACACCACAATAACACACTTATCCCTCCCATTTGTGACATCACACCACCCTCACACACAGCAAGATTTCTACATCACATTACACAAACACCACAATAACACACTTATCCCTCCCATTTGTGACATCACACCACCCTCACACACAGCAAGATTTCTACATCACATTACACAAACACCACAATAACACACTTATCCCTCCCATTTGAGACATCACACCACCCTCACACACAGCAAGATTTTTACATCACATTACACAAACAGCGCAAAAAACTTTAAAAACGGCGGTTAACACAGCGAGAGTTGACAACCAACTGGCCATGTTTAGAAACGAAAACACACAGTAACTCACAATAGCACACCAAATCACAATAAAAACACAGACACACGAAGCGTAGGTAAATATGTACATCCATGTGCGTATAGCTTCAGAAGTTGTTTGCTTTAACCAGAACTAATAACCAAATATCTCAGCAATTTTTAAAACAAATTGATCTTAAAATTGTGCATTATATCTTGCCATGTTTATAAAGGTAATATTTTATTGTATGCGAACCACATACCGACGGGACAGTATTTCCACCATCTTGACATTTCATTATTTCTCAAAAAGATCAACAATGAAAACAAACAATTACCAGTCCAGTAGTAAAAATAGTGGTTGACAATAAATATGAACTGCACGCCTTTAATGAAAAAGTTAAAAGAATTTCAAAAATGGCAAAGTAGCGCCCCCCGGTAATGCAGCAGCACGGCAGCAGCCTGTATGAACAAGAGGCTATAACAAGTTATTGATTGCAGACAAACGGCCAGTGCGACACTGCCTCACTCTTAACAATGAACTCTGACCTTTACCCTTGAACTGTGCATGAAAATCAATTGGATGGCAGATGCAGTGTGTCATTTGGGGATATGTGGTTCCATTTTGTGCTGAGGGTATTTAGCAGCGATGTTAGACGTACAAGGAGTCAAATTTGTATGGTTCATACTTCTCAATGCACCCTCTCCCCTTGTGGAAGTTGCATCCAACACTTGCGTTTCATAACGTTTACTCTTCGAATAAATTATGGCATTATAAACGTTGCAATATACTATATACTCCAAACGGGCTGCGCGGTGTTTTGCCTCTCAGTATCCTCGGCGCTCGTTGCTGTCTGCCGCTATCATAGAAAGGCGCGGATGTTTAAAAACTACTTTTAAAGGCTTTACTGACCACTGTTGTCCATACATCTTTGGCACCTGTTTAGGAAACTATCCATCACTCGCCGTACTTGGCGTTTTTACTTCATGGGCTACATTAGGTTCCGAGTTCCAGGGCCAATTTTTCCCAGTCAACAGTTGACGCCTGTACATACGTGAATACAATTTTGCCCCCGCCCCTTTTTTGAAAATTAAGACAGGGAGCGTGATTTTGCCTTTTCAACAAGACTCTGCAACAGCTCATACGGGAAGTCTTTCGATGAGAACAATTGACAATTGAAAGTGTATTTCAGGAGAGAATTATTAGTAGAAATTTGTGGGCCCCCTCGGTCGGCGAGAGCTAACATAACCTGGCACTTTACACTATACACTTGCCTGTGAGCGAGGCTAGTCCTATCTCGTCCAATCGTGTTTATTCGATTGAACGAGAATAGGTGTAGCCTCGTTCGCAGGTGTGTGAATCACGTAGCTGTCAAGTGCCAGGTTATGTTTAGAGCGAGGACATATATCCAGTGAAGAAGAAATCAGGTTGACTTGCTTGACGTCATCGCTGCTACCTCGGACTGAGGGTGAACAGCGTGCTCTGGTTCAGTATGACAGCTGTACCGTACAGATAGGGATCCGTGTTTACATACGAGGTGAATAATGTCTTCAGCTTTAGGTGATGGTAAATTAAATCAGTTATTGGAAGAATTTGGAAGAAATAATTTCGTATTGAATGGCGATACGATACACTGTAAGTTATGTTATTCACAAATTAGAGATTCCAAGGAGAAACGGAAATTGTTGAAGCAACATTGTAATACCAAAAACATAAAGCACTTGTTGCAGCATCAAAGAATAAAGAACACGACCATTTGTCACTTCAATCGGAGTTTTTTTAAGACATGTGCAAAATAGATAATGTAAAATCATGTAATGATCCTGGCTACGCTACAATGGTTCATATAAAAATTGGTTTACAACAGCTAGACAAAATGTCATCTACGTATGACGAACACAATGCAAAATATCTTACGTTTGCTCCCGTTACATCATGTGACGTTGAGAGAAGTTTCTCGCTGTATAAACATTGTTTAGATGACAAATTTTACTTTTGAACAATTTAAAAATGTATTATTGTTCACTACAATGTTTTTGAGGAACGAATAGATGACGATATGAACTGATGTAAATGGACTAGAGCTTCTTACACAGCCCTGCCCTTTTGTTTACATGTTCTGAACTCCTGTGCCACACCGTCTGCCAGTCACCACGGAGCGTGTATAGTACGAGCGCGCAAACATTGTAAGCGATGGGATATTTATCCTCGCTCTAGTTATGTTAGCTCTCGCCGACTCTTAACACCCTCATAGATTTTTATAAGCCGCAAAATAAAAGCTCGATTTTTTGAGCCTCCTTAAATTTGTTCATGAACATTCGATAATATGCGGACATTTTTCTTCATCATCTTCCTTTGTTCTCAACATAATCGATACAATCCATATTGATTGTCCGCGATACTTTCGTGAGCGCCAGTCCCTTGGCCTGAGTTTTACACTGTGGTCCGCTTTAGTACTGTAATAACAGTACTGCGGTTTATTGCCAAGTGTAAGGTGTATTTTATTTTGGAGGTTTAAGAATTTTAGGGTGTTTTACTGTTTCTTTTTGCGTTTTTAAAACGCCTTAACAGCTCATGCTTTTGCTTTCTCTACTGGTAAGTAGAGGCAGTATTGTATTCCACCCAAAAGTTCCATGTCGAGATTTCACCGGAAATAATGTTTTGAGATTCCCTGAGTCAAAAAAAAAGCATTTTTAGAAAAAGGTCCGTGTGTGTGTCAGTCTGTGGACAGCATCTCAAAAACGAAAAGTCGGTTAAAAATCAAAGTTGGTATTTAAGTTTAATGTCTTTCAAGGATGCGACACGAAGATTTTGAAGAAAATAGCCCCACCCTAAACTACCCTTTACATGGGAAATTTTTATTTTCTGGAAAATGGCACTAACGATTTTGATTAAAATGCCTATGTTTAAGATATTTTTATGACAAATAAAATGTATATTTTGAATTTTCTGGCTATAGCCTGTTTACTCCGGATGACTTTTGACTAACTCGTAAACCGTAAGAGGTAGACAAAATCTTACTATACAAAAATGTAGATCTCGCTAAAACACGCAATTTTTTTTTTGGGGGGGGGTGGGGGGGGAGGGTGAACTATATCGGAGATATTCTTTGTAATTTGTGTCAGTTTCGGAAAACTTAAAACCTTCGTAAAATGCAACATCGTTGTACATTTTGTTGTATGTAAAAGGTGCAAAGGGAACAGCATCTCAAAGCTTTAAAATATTCGACTAATGCTCAAAGCCTACTCTATTTCCATATCCCCCTTGTACCTACAAGGAAATAAGCAATAAGATAATTTGTACAAATGTTTATCTCAACTAACAGGAAGAAGATACAGGAATAAGAGTTTGTAAGAATGGTTAGTACAAGAGTGGAGAAAGTCATGTGAGTGCAACACATCAGATTTTTAAGTTACGATTTACCGGTTTTAAATTTTAGGTTTTTTAACTTTAATTTTGTAGCTTTTGAGGGGTGAGGTTTTAACCGTTGAGTTTGCTTGTTTTTATGTATGGACTTTGGGCCCTAATGACGTAGTTGTCAACCCACCCTTAAACACCACTTACTCGCTCACCCGATACGATCCTGAGCAGGGTTTTACAGTCACCCGTTTGGTAAATGCGTAATACTGCAAGATTTTATTAAGTTTCAATTGATGCAGTAAACCTCAAAATACATAAGCTCTGTGAAGAACAAACCCCGGTCCGCATGGCTTGCTAATCATTACCTACACGACAAAGACCACGTACCTCTTGCACGGTCCTATAGGTGATAGTTTGATAAAGCGGTGCCGGTATTTGAGTTTGGCAGTTTAGGAGAAGTTAACGGCGGCCGTGTACCTCAAGGGACGCTGGAAGTCAGCTACCACTTGCTAGGCAATGCACAGCTGGAGCAAAGACGAAAACTTGGACTGCCGGCAATTCGCCTCGGCTATGTAAGCGACCCGGCACGAGCAAGTTATTGTTGAGTATAGTAGAGTTGTTTGTTTACATGAGTGTCACAATTTCGTGGGTAGATGGAGTGGACATACAGGATTTTTCACGTCAGTATAGCACGTTGGTTGTATTGAGCGGTTTATGAGGTCGCTGTAGGGCGTTTGGAAGTTGGAACAGACTAGAGTCATTGTTGACTTCTCCAGGGCTGCAGTCAGCTGGATTTATAAGGTCGCTGTAGGGCGTTTGGAAGTTGGAACAGACTAGGAACATTGTTGACTTCTCCAGGGCTGCAGTCAGCTGGATTTATAAGGTCGCTGTAGCGCGTTTGGAAGTTGGAACAGACTAGGAACATTGTTGACTTCTCCAGGGCTACAGTCAGCTGGATTTATGAGGTCGCTGTAGGGCGTTTGGAAGTTGGAACAGACTAGAGCCATTGTTGACTTCTCCAGGGCTGCAGTCAGCTGGATTTATGAGGTCGCTGTAGGGCGTTTGGAAGTTGGAACAGACTAGAGCCATTGTTGACTTCTCCAGGGCTGCAGTCAGCTGGATTTATGAGGTCGCTGTAGGGCGTTTGGAAGTTGGAACAGACTAGGAAGATTGTTGACTTCTCCAGGGCTGCAGTCAGCTGGATTTATAAGGTCGCTGTAGGGCGTTTGGAAGTTGGAACAGACTAGGAACATTGTTGACTTCTCCAGGGCTGCAGTCAGCTGGATTTATGAGGTCGCTGTAGGACGTTTGGAAGTCGGAACAGACTAGGAACATTGTTGACTTCTCCAGGGCTGCAGTCAGCTGGATTTATAAGGTCGCTGTAGCGCGTTTGGAAGTTGGAACAGACTAGGAACATTGTTGACTTCTCCAGGACTACAGTCAGCTGGATTTATGAGGTCGCTGTAGGGCGTTTAGAAGTTGGAACAGACTAGGAACATTGTTGACTTCTCCAGGGCTGCAGTCAGCTGGATTTCTGAGGTCGCTGTAGGGCGTTTGGAAGTTGGAACAGACTAGGAACATTGTTGACTTCTCCAGGGCTGCAGTCAGCTGGATTTATAAGGTCGCTGTAGCGCGTTTGGAAGTTGGAACAGACTAGGAACATTGTTGACTTCTCCAGGGCTACAGTCAGCTGGATTTATGAGGTCGCTGTAGGGCGTTTGGAAGTTGGAACAGACTAGGAACATTGTTGACTTCTCCAGGGCTGCAGTCAGCTGGATTTATGAGGTCGCTGTAGGACGTTTGGAAGTTGGAACAGACTAGGAACATTGTTGACTTCTCCAGGACTGCAGTCAGCTGGATTTATGAGGTCGCTGTAGGACGTTTGGAAGTTGGAACAGACTAGGAACATTGTTGACTTCTCCAGGGCTGCAGTCAGCTGGATTTATGAGGTCGCTGTAGGGCGTTTGGAAGTTGGAACAGACTAGGAACATTGTTGACTTCTCCAGGGCTGCAGTCAGCTGGATTTATGAGGTCGCTGTAGGGCGTTTGGAAGTTGGAACAGACTAGGAACATTGTTGACTTCTCCAGGGCTACAGTCAGCTGGATTTATGAGGTCGCTGTAGGGCGTTTGGAAGTTGGAACAGACTAGAGCCATTGTTGACTTCTCCAGGGCTGCACTCAGCTGGATTTATAAGGTCGCTGTAGCGCGTTTGGAAGTTGGAACAGACTAGGAACATTGTTGACTTCTCCAGGGCTACAGTCAGCTGGATTTATGAGGTCGCTGTAGGGCGTTTGGAAGTTGGAACAGACTAGAGCCATTGTTGACTTCCCCAGGGCTGCAGTCAGCTGGATTTATGAGGTCGCTGTAGGGCGTTTGGAAGTTGGAACAGACTAGAGCCATTGTTGACTTCTCCAGGGCTGCAGTCAGCTGGATTTATAAGGTCGCTGTAGCGCGTTTGGAAGTTGGAACAGACTAGGAACATTGTTGACTTCTCCAGGGCTGCAGTCAGCTGGATTTATGAGGTCGCTGTAGGGCGTTTGGAAGTTGGAACAGACTAGAGCCATTGTTGACTTCTCCAGGGCTACAGTCAGCTGGATTTATGAGGTCGCTGTAGGGCGTTTGGAAGTTGGAACAGACTAGAGCCATTGTTGACTTCTCCAGGGCTGCAGTCAGCTGGATTTATGAGGTCGCTGTAGGGCGTTTGGAAGTTGGAACAGACTAGAGCCATTGTTGACTTCTCCAGGGCTGCAGTCAGCTGGATTTATGAGGTCGCTGTAGGGCGTTTGGAAGTTGGAACAGACTAGAGCCATTGTTGACTTCTCCAGGGCTGCAGTCAGCTGGATTTATGAGGTCGCTGTAGGGCGTTTGGAAGTTGGAACAGACTAGGAACATTGTTGACTTCTACAGGGCTACAGTCAGCTGGATTTATGAGGCCGCTGTAAGGCGTTTGGAAGTTGGAACAGACTAGAGCCATTGTTGACTTCTCCAGGGCTGCAGTCAGCTGGATTTATAAGGTCGCTGTAGGGCGTTTGGAAGTTGGAACAGACTTGGAACATTGTTGACTTCTCCAGGGCTGCAGTCAGCTGGATTTATAAGGTCGCTGTAGGGCGTTTGGAAGTTGGAACAGACTAGAGCCATTGTTGACTTCTCCAGGGCTGCAGTCAGCTGGATTTATGAGGTCGCTGTAGGGCGTTTGGAAGTTGGAACAGACTAGGAACATTGTTGACTTCTACAGGGCTACAGTCAGCTGGATTTATGAGGCCGCTGTATGGCGTTTGGAAGTTGGAACAGACTAGAGCCATTGTTGACTTCTCCAGGGCTGCAGTCAGCTGGATTTATAAGGTCGCTGTAGGGCGTTTGGAAGTTGGAACAGACTTGGAACATTGTTGACTTCTCCAGGGCTTCAGTCAGCTGGATGTATAAGGTCGCTGTAGGGCGTTTGGAAGTTGGAACAGACTTGGAACATTGTTGACTTCTCCAGGGCTGCAGTCAGCTGGATTTATGAGGTCGCTGTAGGGCGTTTGGAAGTTGGAACAGACTAGGAACATTGTTGACTTCTACAGGGCTACAGTCAGCTGGATTTATGAGGCCGCTGTAGGGCGTTTGGAAGTTGGAACAGACTAGAGCCATTGTTGACTTCTCCAGGGCTGCAGTCAGCTGGAAATATTTTAATGGAACACGTGTCTCTTGAAGATGAACTTTAAATTGAAGAAATGGTGAGAGACCTTGTACTTGATGTACGTTGACCTTATCCATATTTCTTTCGCCTTGTTTTAATTAGGTCGTCTTATCCCATTTCGTTACGGGCTTATCTGACAGGACAAACGTGACGGCACTGAAATAGCCGCGGGGGATATATTTAGAGGGTACAGCTGGTGCATGCAACCCCTTACACATTTCATTGCGTGTACGAAGTGAGGGGAAGGGAAGGTAATAAGGCGAGTGGCTTTTGTTTGATCCTAACTTAAAGTTTATCATTTTCTTTATCATGGAAAGTTTAAAAACATATTGTCAATACCATAGTGAGGGTGGAATAATGAGTTATATAATACACAAGGCCTTCGTTTGGATGCGCGGCCGGTCTGGCATTTGGAACGCGCTGTTTGGCGGCGTAGTCGCATAGATTTCTCCAGTAAATGATAAATACCTTAGTCATAGAAGGTTTTGGAAATGATATCCACATTTCCCACACCCTTAAACAGAGCGATCATTAATTTGGAGCTCGCATTATCGTGTCATTGCAATTCTTGAACTATTTTGTTTCTTACTGTGTTCGAATTGGTGACATTCCAGGCCGACAGTCATATCGGACGAATGAATGAAATGAAATGGGTGAAATGATGCTCAAATGAGCCGAGTTCCATGGAGCTTTAAGTTACCCGACATTCATCTTCTCAGGGTAGGGAAAACCTTACCCGGATAACTTACCCTAAGCGAGATTCGAACTCGCGACCTCTTGAACGTGAGGCAGGCACGCTAACCAGCACGCCTCGCCGTAGCCGAGTGGTTAGACCACTCGCTTCTCACCAAAGCGGGTTCTCCGGTTTCGCCCGCCATCTCATTCCACCGGTGCTCCATCTTCATTCTGTGTATCATCAGTGTCACCGCCTGTGGTGCCGTAGTAGTAAAAGCGGGCGTTAAACACTACAAGGAAACAATGTACAGAACAGACTTTGCGTCAACTGATTATACCACGCACGGGGAGAGAACAAAAACGGCCAGGAATTGTGCAGCCACGCGTCCAAACGAACACTGTACAACAAATCCATGTGAAGCTATCATTGGTAGAGAAAGTCGTGTGAAGGCATGGTGCTAGTAGATTTTTGTCCAAAAATGGCCCTAAGGATGTTGATTAAATTACGACATGGTAGATATTCACAAGCAATTCTGTGTACGAGATATACAAAACACGCAGTAGGTAGGTGGAAATAAAATGTTGTTAGCTAATGCTGGATTTCTAACAATGAAGTCATTAATCCTCTTGCTCTCCAATATTTTTCACAATGATATTGAAGACAGCAATAGCAGTAGAGGACGTATTACATGCCATGACAGGTCAGCATGTTGGGGTTAAGGTTTTATAGAGAAATTAGAGAAATGGAGAGGTTGGAAAAATAAAGACTCCCTAGCCCTCAGGAACCCTAATAGCATCCGGGTCAGAAGAGAACAAGAGATGACCAAGGTAAGGTCAGATAGAAAAGTTACAGTGAGGAGCAAAACACCAGTAAGTGGAAGTAATGTTCTGCTCAGCTTGGGTACCTTGTGGTCGCTATTCACATATCCCCTAGACGGAGACCCCTGAGGCCGGAAATAAAATGTACAACTCTTTAAAACAATTGATTTCAATAAAGCTCATTGGCATCTGCCATTTCCGAAGTATCTTGACATTGATTTGAATTTTTCAAATCTTGCATTTTCTAAAGTACTGTCGCTGCTCAGTTACTTTTCGCGATTTCATGGAAAGAAATGGAATTGGAAGGCCAACAAATGGTTACCGTTTAAAACATCGGACTGTCCACTTGGTTTCGTCCTCCCCTCCCCTCTCCTCCGCCTTGCACCGTTACCGAAATGTGTAATGCAGTTATTTCTGCGAAGGTGTATCTTGATTGACATGAATTGGATTTGTAAGAATAGCTGCACAAAAATAAGGGAAAGCAATTAGTGAATGTCACACACACACACACGCACGCACGCACACGCGCACACACACACACACACACGCACACGCACACACACACACACACTAGAATGTTCGCCTGTTGGCACAATACCATACTCCATGTGCAGTCACCTTGTGAGTACGTGTTCACTGCTGCAAGTCATGTCTTCCGAACCACAATGTCCACCGGAGCCAAATTTAGGGAATAGGCGGGATGCGGAACACTTGGTCCAATTTTGTGTTGCACTCACATGACTTTCTCTACTCTTGTACTAACCATTCGTACGAACTCTTATTCCTATATCTTCTTCGTGTTAGTTAAGATAAACATTTGTAAAACTTATCTTATTGCTTATTTCCTTGTAGGTACAAGGGGGATATTAGAATACAGTAGGCTTTGTGCGATAGTCAAATGTTTTAAAGCTTTGAGATTCCGTTCTCTTTGCACACTTAACATATAAAAAAATGAACAACGATGTTTCATTTCACGAAAGCTTTAAGTTTTCCGAAACTCACACACATAACAAGGAATATCTCCGAAATGGTTCAACCTACAAGCAAATTTATTGAGACATAAATTGTGTATTTTAGCAAGATCTACATTTTTGTGTAGTATGATTTGCTCTATCTCTAGCGGTTTACCAGTTATGGAAAAGTCCAGAGTAAATACGACTACATGGGCTATAGCCAGAAAATTCAAGATATACATTTCATTTGTCATAAAAATATTTCAAACATTTTCCATGTAAAGGATAGTTTAGGGTGGGGCTATTTCCTTCAAAATCTTCGTGTCGCATCCTTGAAAGACATTAAACTTAAATACCAACTTTGGTTTTTAACCGACTTTTCGTTTTTGAGTTATGCTGTACACAGACACAGATACACACACACGGACCTTTTTCTAAAAATGCTTTTTTTTGGATTCAAGGGCCCTCAAAACATATTTCCGGTGAAATCTCGACATGGAATTTTTGGGTGGAATAGAATGCTTCCCCTACTTACCAGTTGAGAAAGTAAATGTTGATATAGGAAAGGGTTTTGTTCACGGCTGCAAAAGGAGGCAGGGCACTAACCTTAACACAGTTGTTCTGTCCAAATCTTCTTTCAAAATGCTTTATAAAGGAGCAGCCTAATGAATCAGTTTACTGCAAAACGCCTATCATGCAAGACAATGTTGCTCACCTGTTTCATATTTTCGTGAGCTTTGCTAGAAGAGAATCGGGGAACGATCTGAATCCCTGGCCTAGCTGTTGTCGCAGCTAATGCTCCCTCCCTCCCTCCGTATAAGCTGTTTTAACATTGCTGCTTGTTCGTAATGCAGCATTGTCAATAAACTGCGCTTGAGAGCTTCCACCTCCGAAACACATGTCACAAGAGAGCGCTAGGATGCAACACACCTCAATGACAAAAATGTTGTAAAGCCATTCCGGAAACTGCTTGATCACACCATGGATAATGTGACCGGTAGCAGTCACAGCCCTGATTTCTCAACTTGTGGAAAAGGATGAAGATTCCACTAGAATAAATGTGCTGCTCTGCTACTGGTAGGTGGCGTTGAGTGCTGCAGGGCTTCTGGCTGTTGTTAATGGAAGTGGAAGGATTTGTATCGTACTCCCCTCTCCTCCCCTCCTTACCCCGCCCCGCCCCCCCCCCCATACCACTGACGTCATACATCGATTTCCCTCAAGAATTTAATTTGCACACATTCACAGATCGAAATCGCTCCAGGAATTTGCTGTACTCCATTATAAGAATGGAAATGTTCTGATTTTTTTTACTGCTTAAATTATGTCGACCATCCAAAAATGGTAAAACATAACAGAACATGTTACCTATCACACTCACACGACTTTCTCTATGCACTATTTGTATAACTTGTACACAATATTCTCTTGCATATGTTGCATGTAACTTGAAATATGTACTTCCATTACTAGAGACCGGAAGTTCAGAGGTAGAAAAAAGCACTATACATAGATAGTACGGATTGGCTTACAGGGGCCGACCGTACTTCTGTTTTAAACAAAACTATCGCAGTTATTAACATTTATTATTATTATTATTATTATTATTATTATTATTATTATTATTATTATTATTATTATTATTATTATTATTATTATTATTATTATTATTATTATTAATCATTATTATCATCATTATCATTACTGTCATTATTACTACCATTATCACTAGCATCGTTATTACTATTATTATCATTATTATTACTACCATTATCACTATCATTATTATTTATTTGAAAGATGTCAGAATAATCATATAGAATTCCTAGTAAAGAAATGCTGCGATTATTGTGCTATTCTCGGAACTTCGACATCAGTGAGTGAAAAATATGATATTGTTTTGTACCTCTTAACTTTTAGCCCGAGCCCGTGCAGGTCAAACCAAACATTTCTTAGATGTTAAAGGCGGCATATAAATAGAGCCAAAAAATAAAAAAAAAAAACAATAAGATTACTAAAATAGTTTTAAAAATGTGAGCGTAAAATAAGGCTTTAGAATACGTCATGCATAGAATAGTTAATAGTGCATTAGATGGTAAGTGTAAAAGACGTAGTTGTTTGACGACGTTCTCATAGCTGCCTGAATCCTGTGCTAGAAAGCGTTTGCGTAACACTACGAGATGGAGTGCTTATTCTGAGCGCCTGTTTCCAAACAAGCTTGTGATTGAAGATAGGACCAAAATCCCTAGGATACTGACATTGGAACATCGGAGCTGCCGTAAACCAGTCTGAGAAAATGGTTTGTATTTAAAGACTGGTGCAACATAAGCACCGTTTCTGTTGAGAACGAACTGAACAATCAAAAGCTTTGTTACTGTGGTCCAAGTGTCAAGTTTACATAAAAATAAATAGTTGTTTTATGATGAAGTAGTTTGAAACCGTGTGGAGGGAAGTTGGTATGACTGACAGTGCCATCTAAAAGGTCTCCACCAGCGGTCTAGGCGTCCATAACACGCAAGTAGCAAGTCTGATTCATTAGCTTTAAAATGTAATCACTTAATCAGTCTTAACTGTTGCGTGTGTAATTCACATTTCTTCCTTGTGATTTGAGCGCGAAAATTTGTACTACGTTAGTTTCCATATAAACGAACATTATATATTTGCCACCTTCAATTTTTATTGAAATCGAAGGTGACATAAAATCGTCTTTTATAGCGATATTAGTTTGTTTCTTTGATAAAGTATTTCAAAATATATTATTTGACGTATCGGAGCATTTTTAAAAACATTTCCATGTAGTTGTAGCAGAAAATATGCGGGACTTCTGAAACGCACTGTACATCATCCTTAGTGGTCATTTAGGATAATGAAACATCCTGGTTTTTGAGCAATAATCATTAACTGGTTGTGCAAGTAAGGAAAGGCACACAAACTAAAACACAAGCTTGTCAAAGTGAGTTGATAGGCTCCAAATGTCCTAAGTTGGAGACAGTTGCCTTGTGGAAGAATCCAAGTAAGAAAGTGAAGAATTCGGGATTGGGACTGACCTATCAGGGAGGGATCGATCGATATGAGTGTAGTGCGCATGCGCGAGAACCCACACGCAGCTTGCTCGAGGCCATCATTCGCCTTGTTGCACCCGTTCCCTCAGGAACTCAACTGTTTCTAGGTCAGTTGCAATCCTCCTTAATAAACAAACCACTTCCCATGGCTCTCTCGTACAATCCTATGTACTTCATATTAATCCAGATAAACTTCCAGCTCACATTTACACCCTTTATTACAGTTACAAGAGAGTAGGTAATGACCAGATATTTTAAAACGTGTCGCTGTATGAAGGTGGCCCTGGTTCGATCCCAGGGACCCGCATGTGGTATTCCTGGTGGACGAAGCGGCGCCTGGGCGGGTTTTCTCCGGTTTCTCCCACCACTCATTCCATCAACTGCTCCATCACCTTTCCGTTCATCCATTTCGCCTGCATTTCATATCCTTCTCATACTGACCACTTCATTGAATCCGATGCATAGGTTCCTGTGTTCCCTGACAGACGTCTGACTCTAGACACTGGCTTGTAAGTCCTACATAAGGGGAGAGTAATCACTTCCTCACTCTCATACTTGCAGGTGTTCACTCTGTCTGGTACATAGGTTCCTGTGTTCCCTGACAGACGTCTGACTCTAGACACTGACTTGTAAGTCCTACATAAGGAGAGGGTAATCACTTCCTCACTCTCATACTTGCAGGTGTTCACTCTGTCTGGTACATAGGTTCCTGTGTTCCCTGACAGACGTCTGACTCTAGACACTGTCTTGTAAGTCCTACATAAGGGGAGGGGAATCACTTCCTCACTCTCATACTTGCAGGTGTTCACTCTGTATGGTACATAGGTTCCTGTGTTCCCTGACAGACGTCTGACTCTAGACACTGACTTGTAAGTCCTACATAAGGGGAGGGTAATCACTTCCTCACTCTCATACTTGCAGGTGTTCACTCTGTCTGGTACATAGGTTCCTGTGTTCCCTGACAGACGTCTGACTCTAGACACTGTCTTGTAAGTCCTACATAAGGGGAGGGTAATCACTTCCTCACTCTCATACTTGCAGGTGTTCACTCTGTCTGGTACATAGGTTCCTGTATTTCCTGACAGACGTCTGACTCTAGACACTGGCTTGTAAGTCCTACATAAGGGGAGCGTAATCACTTCCTCACTCTCATACTTGCAGGTGTTCACTCTGTCTGGTACATAGGTTCCTGTGTTCCCTGACAGATGTGTGACTCTAGACACTGTCTTGTAAGTCCTACATAAGGGGAGGGGAATCACTTCCTCACTCTCATACTTGCAGGTGTTCACTCTGTATGGTACATAGGTTCCTGTGTTCCCTGACAGACGTCTGACTCTAGACACTGTCTTGTAAGTCCTACATAAGGGGAGGGTAATCACTTCCTCACTCTCATACTTGCAGGTGTTCACTCTGTCTGGTACATAGGTTCCTGTGTTTCCTGACAGACGTCTGACTCTAGACACTGGCTTGTAAGTCCTACATAAGGGGAGCGTAATCACTTCCTCACTCTCATACTTGCAGGTGTTCACTCTGTCTGGTACATAGGTTCCTGTGTTCCCTGACAGATGTGTGACTCTAGACACTGTCTTGTAAGTCCTACATAAGGGGAGGGTAATCACTTCCTCACTCTCATACTTGCAGGTGTTCACTCTGTCTGGTACATAGGTTCCTGTGTTCCCTGACAGACGTCTGACTCTAGACACTGTCTTGTAAGTCCTACATAAGGGGAAGGTAATCACTTCCTCACTCTCATACTTGCAGGTGTTCACTCTGTATGGTACATAGGTTCCTGTGTTCCCTGACAGACGTCTGACTCTAGACACTGGCTTGTAAGTCCTACATAAGGGGAGGGTAATCACTTCCTCACTCTCATACTTGCAGGTGTTCACTCTGTCTGGTACATAGGTTCCTGTGTTCCCTGACAGACGTCTGACTCTAGACACTGGCTTGTAAGTCCTACATAAGGAGAGGGTAATCACTTCCTCACTCTCATACTTGCAGGTGTTCACTCTGGTACATAGGTTCCTGTGTTCCCTGACAGACGTCTGACTCTAGATACTGTCTTGTAAGTCCTACATAAGGGGAGGGGAATCACTTCCTCACTCTCATACTTGCAGGTGTTCACTCTGTATGGTACATAGGTTCCTGTGTTCCCTGACAGACGTCTGACTCTAGACACTGACTTGTAAGTCCTACATAAGGGGAGGGTAATCACTTCCTCACTCTCATACTTGCAGGTGTTCACTCTGTCTGGTACATAGGTTCCTGTGTTCCCTGACAGACGTCTGACTCTAGACACTGTCTTGTAAGTCCTACATAAGGGGAGGGTAATCACTTCCTCACTCTCATACTTGCAGGTGTTCACTCTGTCTGGTACATAGGTTCCTGTATTTCCTGACAGACGTCTGACTCTAGACACTGGCTTGTAAGTCCTACATAAGGGGAGCGTAATCACTTCCTCACTCTCATACTTGCAGGTGTTCACTCTGTCTGGTACATAGGTTCCTGTGTTCCCTGACAGATGTGTGACTCTAGACACTGTCTTGTAAGTCCTACATAAGGGGAGGGGAATCACTTCCTCACTCTCATACTTGCAGGTGTTCACTCTGTATGGTACATAGGTTCCTGTGTTCCCTGACAGACGTCTGACTCTAGACACTGTCTTGTAAGTCCTACATAAGGGGAGGGTAATCACTTCCTCACTCTCATACTTGCAGGTGTTCACTCTGTCTGGTACATAGGTTCCTGTGTTTCCTGACAGACGTCTGACTCTAGACACTGGCTTGTAAGTCCTACATAAGGGGAGCGTAATCACTTCCTCACTCTCATACTTGCAGGTGTTCACTCTGTCTGGTACATAGGTTCCTGTGTTCCCTGACAGATGTGTGACTCTAGACACTGTCTTGTAAGTCCTACATAAGGGGAGGGTAATCACTTCCTCACTCTCATACTTGCAGGTGTTCACTCTGTCTGGTACATAGGTTCCTGTGTTCCCTGACAGACGTCTGACTCTAGACACTGTCTTGTAAGTCCTACATAAGGGGAAGGTAATCACTTCCTCACTCTCATACTTGCAGGTGTTCACTCTGTATGGTACATAGGTTCCTGTGTTCCCTGACAGACGTCTGACTCTAGACACTGGCTTGTAAGTCCTACATAAGGGGAGGGTAATCACTTCCTCACTCTCATACTTGCAGGTGTTCACTCTGTCTGGTACATAGGTTCCTGTGTTCCCTGACAGACGTCTGACTCTAGACACTGGCTTGTAAGTCCTACATAAGGAGAGGGTAATCACTTCCTCACTCTCATACTTGCAGGTGTTCACTCTGGTACATAGGTTCCTGTGTTCCCTGACAGACGTCTGACTCTAGATACTGTCTTGTAAGTCCTACATAAGGGGAGGGTAATCACTTCCTCACTCTCATACTTGCAGGTGTTCACTCTGTCTGGTACATAGGTTCCTGTGTTCCCTGACAGACGTCTGACTCTAGATACTGTCTTGTAAGTCCTACATAAGGAGAGGGTAATCACTTCCTCACTCTCATACTTGCAGGTGTTCACTCTGTCTGGTACATAGGTTCCTGTGTTCCCTGACAGACGTCTGACTCTAGACACTGTCTTGTAAGTCCTACATAAGGAGAGGGTAATCACTTCCTCACTCTCATACTTGCAGGTGTTCTCTGTCTGGTGCATAGGTTCCTGTGTTCCCTGACAGACGTCTGACTCTAGACACTGTCTTGTAAGTCCTACATAAGGGGAGGGTAATCACTTCCTCACTCTCATACTTGCAGGTGTTCACTCTGTCTGGTACATAGGTTCCTGTGTTCCCTGACTCTAGACACTGGCTTGTAAGTCCTACATAAGGGGAGGGTAATCACTTCCTCACTCTCATACTTGCAGGTGTTCACTCTGTCTGGTACATAGGTTCCTGTGTTCCCTGACTCTAGACACTGTCTTGTAAGTCCTACATAAGGGGAGGGGAATCACTTCCTCACTCTCATACTTGCAGGTGTTCACTCTGTCTGGTACATAGGTTCCTGTGTTCCCTGACAGACGTCTGACTCTAGACACTGACTTGTAAGTCCTACATAAGGGGAGGGTAATCACTTCCTCACTCTCATACTTGCAGGTGTTCACTCTGTCCGGTCCATAGGTTCCTGTGTTCCCTGACCCTAGGCACTGACTTGTAAGTCCTACATAAGGGGAGGGTAATCACTTCCTCACTCTCATACTTGCAGGTGTTCACTCTGTCTGGTACATAGGTTCCTGTGTTCCCTGACAGACGTCTGACTCTAGACACTGACTTGTAAGTCCTACATAAGGGGAGGGTAATCACTTCCTCACTCTCATACTTGCAGGTGTTCACTCTGTCCGGTCCATAGGTTCCTGTGTTCCCTGACAGACATCTGACTCTAGACACTGTCTTGTAAGTCCTACATAAGGGGAAGGTAATCACTTCCTCACTCTCATACTTGCAGGTGTTCTCTGTCTGGTGCATAGGTTCCTGTGTTCCCTGACAGACGTCTGACTCTAGACACTGTCTTGTAAGTCCTACATAAGGGGAGGGTAATCACTTCCTCACTCTCATACTTGCAGGTGTTCACTCTGTCTGGTACATAGGTTCCTGTGTTCCCTGACAGACGTCTGACTCTAGACACTGTCTTGTAAGTCCTACATAAGGGGAGGGTAATCACTTCCTCACTCTCATACTTGCAGGTGTTCACTCTGTCTGGTACATAGGTTCCTGTGTTCCCTGACAGACGTCTGACTCTAGACACTGACTTGTAAGTCCTACATAAGGGGAGGGTAATCACTTCCTCACTCTCATACTTGCAGGTGTTCACTCTGTCTGGTACATAGGTTCCTGTGTTCCCTGACAGACGTCTGACTCTAGACACTGACTTGTAAGTCCTACATAAGGAGAGGGTAATCACTTCCTCACTCTCATACTTGCAGGTGTTCACTCTGTCTGGTTCATAGGTTCCTGTGTTCCCTGACAGACGTCTGACTCTAGACACTGTCTTGTAAGTCCTACATAAGGGGAGGGTAATCACTTCCTCACTCTCATACTTGCAGGTGTTCACTCTGTCTGGTTCATAGGTTCCTGTGTTCCCTGACAGACGTCTGACCCTAGGCACTGTCTTGTAAGTCCTACATAAGGGGAGGGTAATCACTTCCTCACTCTCATACTTGCAGGTGTTCACCCTGTCTGGTACATAGGTTCCTGTGTTCCCTGACAGACGTCTGACCCTAGGCACTGGCTTGTAAGTCCAATTCACTATAGGAAAAATCCAGAGCTATTTACAACAGTTGTGAGCAAACCATTGTTAAAAATTAAAATGCAACAGTGTAACAAAAACAACTGCAGGATCACTTACATTTCTATCAGTGAATTTCTATCTAAAGAGCATACAGTTCAATATGCAGAGAACTTCAGGTTATACGTTTTGCTAGCCATGCATGCATGCATATATATAACAAGATGAATGTTAAAGAGAGAATTAGAAAACATGGCATGTAAAAATAGCGTGAAGGTTTTTTGTTCATTCCTTGGAAGATGCTGAAGTTAAATACCAAGCTTGGTACTTATCGGAATTTTCGTTTTGGAGTTAGTATGCTGCACTGGACCTGTGTTATTGGAACTCAAAACATGTATTTTGAGTGAAATCTATAGATTTTCGGGTGGAATAAATATTTGAAGATAGAAGACAGAAAAGTACCTACGTTCAGAACGTATTTTTGGTGAAACCTTAATATGGAATTGTTCCATGTGATGTAACACTTCCTCTACCTTATTTTCCGCAGCTGTAGAAAAGTAAGAAAGAACTTTTGTAACATTTGTTATGATGAGAGACCGGAACTTAGGCAGAATGCCTTTTTAAATGTGTCAAATTTATCTTCAATTTGAAAGTGAATCTGTACGAATTATACCTTTGTGATCACAGTTTTATGTTGCCTTTTTAAATATACATAAATGACTATTTTACGAAATAAGTACTTTTTGTTGCCTTTATTTAATTATTTATTAATTATTAAACATTTCCTTCAGGAACATTTTATTACAATAACCGTTAGTCCGTGACAATGAGAGTTACTGCGCCGAATGTATATTATTGTCTTTAAGTTGCGACAACAAAGGCGTTCTTCATGCAGTACATTATTTTCTTTGCAACAATGAGATAAAGAAAGTGTTTGAATTACCGCTTGTGTTTATTTTAAAAGGCAATAGTGAGTGCGAGTGTAAGTTTGTTTTTATTTCAGTTGTAGCTAGCAGCAAGATAAGATGCCGCAGTAAATGACCAAGTTAGGTACGTTGATACTTTTGGATCCGACATGCAGAATATTGGAGCAGTCAGTCAACTACGAAAAGCAGTATTTAATATTACAACATATCGGCACAATATGTATGCACTTTCCAAGGCTACTGGGAAGAAGTTACAGTAATTGTAACATACCAGTTTGCAGTAAAGCTTTCCTCAGAGCCGGAATCACAGTTTTTGGAGAAGTACGCTAACCAATCTGCACCTAGCGAGTCAAGGATTTGCATCGACGAGTCAACTGATAGATACCATGGGTCGTTTCATGGACCATTAGATGAGATGCTGCAGAAGATGAATCAATGAACCATTCCTGCTTACAACAGAGTGTCTTGAGAAAGTGGACATTTGAACTATCGCGCTGTTGCTGTGGCCTCAAGAGATTCAACACGACAAAGCGACGTTGCACCATATGTAGGTACATGACTTTCACAGTGTCAGAAGAGATACGATGTTGGCAAATTGATTTCCAGAATTAAGAAGATCTTCGTGAAAGCCACACCAAGAATCCTCACATGGGGGACATGGATCACTTTGTTTAAAACTTTGAAGTTGTTTAAAATATGACGATTGAATTATTGAATGGTGTAATGTATTAAATAAATGGGTTTCTCTAATTGCCTTTTATTGTCTGTTTTAGTATTTCTAATGCCTGAACTTCCGGTCTCTGGTGATGACTGTTTTACCAGAGCAAGAATTGTGAAGTGAAGAAATGAAGCATTTTGAGTAAAGAGTGTTTTCTGTTTGTTGCAGGTGAGGTGTATCAAGATGACGTAGTGTAAATATTGGGTATGTAATTTGTATATTTGCTTACAAGACACGTAGGTACATATGTAGTAGCCTGCTAGATGATTTGCAGACGAATGTACCTACTCCCAAAAGCCACCAATACTTCATGGAGCCGTGGCTCATAGAATGACGCCATTTGCATAGATGGTGTTGCAGTGTGCTGTTCACAGTGTCGGTCCGGGTCCGACGACTGTGCGATACGGTCACGTTTATGTTTCCAATGCGATGAAGATGAACTATATTAGGCCGTGACTGTACTGGCCAGCACCAGATTAGTCTCCGTACAAGTGTCACAACCTCCCTTTTAGTTTCGCAGAAAAATGCATTACATTTGTAAAAATAATTTAAAATAAACTTCAGCGCAACGGCCCATGAACTGCCAAGGCTTGCCACCCGGCCGCTGCGTCCCCCACCTGCAGGCGTCATGAGTGGGGTACAGCACTGGAGGGTGGGACGTGGTCAGCGCCCCGGGCCCTCCCGGCCTTCACGACCTGGGATCGCTACCTCTTCAGGTAGCTCCTCAATTGGCCCCTCTAGGACCTAACGAGGCTTAGTGCACCCCGCGCCAGACCTCCCAGCGGGGGAGGGGGGGGGCAATCCCCACGCCGGTACTGGGGATGGAACCCAGATCCTCCGCGCCAGGTAATTTTAGGTTGCTAATTGAATGTAATAACTAATCTCGTATTTTAAGTTCCTAAAAATCTTAAATTAGGTACCTAAAATAGGTTCTGTCACAAATCAAAATACATTCTAAAATTACAAAAATGGTGAACAAAAATTACATTTAATGGCCCATTACAAATTAGCCGAAAATTTGATAGTGTTTTTGGTATACATGCCCAAAATTAGTCACAATAAACAACTAACACCTTTTCTAAGCATTCCATTTAAAAAGTGCCTCGCTTGTCAGATAATGAGCGTTCATATTTAAATGTTGGTAGGTATTAGACCCAAGGGAACAGGTGACAACTGTTGACTTTCTCAGCAGGAATACGTAATGTGATTGTTGTCGTGGCGTGACTGAAATACAAGCTCCCATATTGCCAAATGAAATTGAAAAATGTAAAATTAGGTAAGAATAGCTGTAACGTGAAATTAGGTGGTTGTATAGGACCACCACTTTCGAGATTATATTTCCATACTTAGTATATGCACAACTTTTATTTTCTATACATTATGAGAAACAAAATAGTTTTTAGCTAAAATCCGAGGTCTGGTAATAACTACTATGTGATAAACATAAACACTTCAGAAAAATAACTTCCAATTTTTTTTCTGTACTTTTTAGATTTTGCCCTAAAATTTTCAAGCAAATTGAATAAAAATTGTATCGTGTGGAGTACTTTGAACCTCAAACTGTAGATAAGCTTCGAAGTTTGAAATGGTTACTTCTGAAAAGGCGCAAGGGCATTTAAAAATTCACGTGACACCATGTTTATGAAAGTACATGCGTATTTTCACCTGTGCATACCCTTAATGACATTGTGACATGCTTGGGAAACGCTCAAGTTCGGTGTATTTTATGCAACTTTTTACTGTCTCTACTACGTATAGGTAGTGAGTAGACAAAGTATTGAATTCCACCCAAAAATTCCATGTCGAGATTTCACCGCAGATATATGTTTTGAGGCCCCCTGAATCCAAAAAAGCACTTTTAGAAAAACGCCCGAACGCACGCGCGTGTCTATCAGTCTGTGGGCAGCATAACTTAAAAACGAAAAGTCGGTTATAAACCAAATGTGTTTCAAGGACACGGATTTTGAAGAAAATAGCCCCACCCTAAACTATCCTTTATATGGCAAATTTTTCGAACATTTTGATTTTCTCCAAAACGGCTCTAATGATTTTCATTAAAATGACACATGTTTGAGATATTTTTATGGCAAATGAAATGTATTTTGAATTTTTTGGCTATGGCTTTGTAGACCTACTTACTTTGGATGACTTGCATAACTGGTAAACCGTAAGAGAGAGACCAAATCTTACTATACAAATAAAAGGTAGATCTTGCTAACGCACCCAAATTTTGTCCTTTTTACTTTCTCTACTGGTAAGTAGGGGAAGTATTGTATTCCACCCAAAAAATCGATGTCGAGATTTCACTGCAAATATATGTTTTGAGACCCCTGAATCCAAAAAAAGCATTTTTAGAAAAAGGTCCGTGTGTGTCAGTCTGTGGACAGCATAACTCAAAAACGAAAAGTCTGTTAAAAACCGAAGATGGTATTTAAGTTTAATGTCTTTCAAGGATGCGACACGAAGATTTCGAAGAAAATAGCTCCACCCTAAACTACTCTTACATGGAAAATTTTTCGAAAATTTTGATTTTCTTGAAAATGCCTCTAACGATTTTGATTAAAGTGTCATGTTTGAGATATTTTTATGATAAATAAAATGTATATCTTCAATTTTCTGGCTATAGCCCCTGTAGTCGTATTTACTCTGGACGACTTTTGCATAACTGGTAAACCGTTAGAGATAGACCAAATCTTAGTATACAAAAAATGTAGATCATGCTAAAATACACAATTTACGTCTCAGTAAATTTTCTTGTAGGGTGAACCATTTCGGAGATATTCCTTGTTATGTGTGTGAGTTTCGGAAAACTTAGAACTTTCGTGAAATGGAACATCGTTGTTCATTTTTAATATGTTGAGTGTGAAATGACAACAGAATCTCAAAGCTTTAGAAGGTTTGACTATCGCACAAAGCCTACTGTATTCTAGTATTCCCCTTGTACTTACAAGGAAATAAGCGATACGATAATTTGTACAAATGTTTATCTCAACTAACAGGAAGAAGATATAGGAATAGAAGTTTGTAAGAATGGTTAGTACACGAGTAGAGAAAGTGATGTGAGTGCAGTACATCAGATTTTTGTTTTTGAGTTATGCTGTTGAAAGTGGAATACAATACTTGACCTAGT
Source organism: Tenodera sinensis (assembly GCA_030765045.1). Taxonomy (NCBI): domain Eukaryota; kingdom Metazoa; phylum Arthropoda; class Insecta; order Mantodea; family Mantidae; genus Tenodera; species Tenodera sinensis. Next base: position 7,107,335 of record CM060967.1, on the reverse strand, counting down.
CACTAGGTAGATGCTAGATAAAGTAGAAGTGATAATTTGCAATGTGCTTCAATTAGAATTGTGGAATGAATATGTTAGGAAGTGTTGAAGGTAAGCTGTCCGGCGCCCGCCAAGTGTCGTTAGATGAACATTAGCGAGGAAGTGGCCGGCCATAACTGACCGACCGGAATTTCGTCACGACCTTCTCTACAACGCCATCACTGTGCACTCCGGATTTGCAATGTCATAATTTCGCTTAAGAGAAGCCACACGAAGATTTTGAAGAAAAGTGTCCCACCCTAAACTACCCTTTACGTGGAACATTTTTCGAAAACGACTCTAACGATTTTGATTAAAGTGCCATACGTTTGAGATACTTAGGCAAACGAAATGTATATTTTGAATTTTCTAGCTCTAGCCTCTGTAGTCCTGATTCACTCTGGTGACTGTAAGATATAGGACAAAATCTTACTACGCAAAAAATGTAGATGCCATTAAAGATGAGTTAGCCGTTTCTGAGCTGTAATTGTTTGTAATGTTGCAACACTTTGAACTGGGAAGACCTTTCCAGCCAGGTGCAAGATGCAAAGAGTGTGGAATTTGACATCCCGTGTCGTTCGTACATTTAAGGCACGTACAAGAACGCGGAACCTGATAGAGCCCCATGAGCAAAAGGAAGCGGTCTTTCATGTCCAATAACTTGGGACGCTGAGAACGAGTTAAACAGCCTCCATAAATAAAAGTTAAAGCTGCCACTGTATGTACCTAGCTATGAACAAATATAAGGATTTGTACAAATGTTTAGATGGGCATAAAAATGGGTAGAGAAAGTAATGTGAATATGGACGTATGAAGTATGCAGGTAAATGGCGCTTTTAGGAGTCAGTTACAAACAAGAACCGTGGATGATGTCACGCTACTCCATTGATGGTTAGCATTATGACGTCATCGGTCGTGACAGCTGGCAGTCGCTGGGCAAGCCAGCATAGCACGTGGCCTCAACCTTCCTTAGCGGGAAGCACCTTACAGCGGACTTCCCGCCTTACCTTGTTGTCTTTGATCGAGACTTCAGGCGGCATTTGCTTACAGCAAGTGCAACGAGCAGATATATGTATGTATTGTGCACTATTATGTAACACAATTATTGTACCTGTATGAAATGGGCGTTACTCGTATGATGTGCAATGCGCACTTGAGCGTCATGATTTGGCAATTGTCTTACAGTTGGTGTTACCTGGAACTGTATAATGCGTGTGTTGTTTCTGATCTCGGCCCTGAAGCCCGAGTGATTAATTATTTTGTTGTTTAACGACGCTGTCAATTGCCAGGATGACATCAGCGTCGCCGGTGTGCCGGAATTTCGTCCCGCAGTTCTTTTACATGCCAGTAAATCTACTGACATGGAGCTGTCGTTTTTAAGCACACTTAAAAACCATCGACCTGGGCCGGGTTTGAACCCGCGACCTTGGGATCAGTAGGCCAGCGTCTAACCAACTGAGCCACCCAGACCGACAAAGCCCGAGTGACGTTTTACAATAGACTGTCTTCGAGAGGAGAACAACACGAAGATTCTATGGTGCTGTTTTGGATACAGGGGAGTGGAGGATACTGGACTACAGACTGTCTTCAAGAGGAGAACAACACGAAGATTGTATGGTGCTGTTTTCGATACAGGGGAGTGGAGGACTACAGACTGTCTTCAAGAGGAAACCAACACGAAGATTCTATGGTGCTGTTTTGGATACAGGGGAGTGGAGGACTACAGACTGTCTTCAAGAGGAGAACAACACGAAGATTCTATGGTGCTGTTTTGGATACAGGGGAGTGGAGGACTACAGACTGTCTTCAAGACGAGACCAACACGAAGATTCTATGTTGCTGTTTTGGATACAGGGGAGTGGAGGACTACAGACTGTCTTCAAGAGGTGAACAACACGAAGATTCTATGTTGCTGTTTTGGATACAGGGGAGTGGAGGACTACAGACTGTCTTCAAGAGGAGAACAACACGAAGATTCTATGGTGCTGTTTTGATTACAGGGGAGTGGAGGATACAGGACTACAGACTGTCTTCAACAGGAGAACAACACGAAGATTCTATGGTGCTGTTTTGGATACAGGGGAGTGGAGGATACAGGACTACAGACTGTCTTCAAGAGGAGAACAACACGAAGATTCTATGTTGCTGTTTTGGATACAGGGGAGTGGAGGATACAGGACTACAGACTGTCTTCAAGAGGAGAACAACACGAAGATTCTATGTTGCTGTTTTGGATACAGGGGAGTGGAGGATACAGGACTACAGGCTGTCTTCAAGAGGAGAACAACACGAAGATTCTATGTTGCTGTTTTGGATACAGGGGAGTGGAGGATACAGGACTACAGACTGTCTTCAAGAGGAGAACAACACGAAGATTCTATGTTGCTGTTTTGGATACAGGGGAGTGGAGGATACAGGACTACAGACTGTCTTCAAGAGGAGAACAACACGAAGATTCTATGTTGCTGTTTTGGATACAGGGGAGTGGAGGATACAGGACTACAGACTGTCTTCAAGAGGAGAACAACACGAAGATTCTATGTTGCTGTTTTGGATACAGGGGAGTGGAGGATACAGGACTGCAGACTGTCTTCAAGAGGAGAACAACACGAAGATTCTATGTTGCTGTTTTGGATACAGGGGAGTGGAGGATACAGGACTACAGACTGTCTTCAAGAGGAGAACAACACGAAGATTCTATGGTGCTGTTTTGGATACAGGGGAGTGGAGGATACAGGACTACAGACTGTCTTCAAGAGGAGAACAACATGAAGATTCTATGGTGCTGTTTTGGATACAGGGGAGTGGAGGACTACAGACTGTCTTCAAGAGGAGAACAACACGAAGATTCTATGGTGTTGTTTTGGATACAGGGGAGTGGAGGACTACAGACTGTCTTCAAGAGGAGAACAACACGAAGATTCTATGTTGCTGTTTTGGATAGAGGGGAGTGGAGGATACAGGACTACAGACTGTCTTCAAGAGGAGAACAACACGAAGATTCTATGTTGCTGTTTTGGATACAGGGGAGTGGAGGATACAGGACTACAGACCGTCTTCAAGAGGAGAACAACACGAAGATTCTATGTTGCTGTTTTGGATACAGGGGAGTGGAGGATACAGGACTACAGACTGTCTTCAAGAGGAGAACAACACGAAGATTCTATGTTGCTGTTTTGGATACAGGGGAGTGGAGGATACAGGACTACAGACTGTCTTCGAGAGGAGAACAACACGAAGATTCTATGGTGCTGTTTTGGATACAGGAGAGTGGAGGATACAGGACTACAGACTGTCTTCAAGAGGAGAACAACACGAAGATTCTATGTTGCTGTTTTGGATACAGGGGAGTGGAGGATACAGGACTACAGGCTGTCTTCAAGAGGAGAACAACACGAAGATTCTATGGTGTTGTTTTGGATACAGGAAAGTGGAGGACTACAGACTGTCTTCAAGAGGAGAACAACACGAAGATTCTATGGTGCTGTTTTGGATACAGGGGAGTGGAGGATATAGGACTACAGACTGTCTTAAGGAGGAGAACAACACGAAGATTCTATGGTGCTGTTTTGGATACAGGGGAGTAGAGGACTACAGACTGTCTTCAAGAGGTGAACAACACGAAGATTCTATGGTGCTGTTTTGGATACAGGGGAGTGGAGGACTACAGACTGTCTTCAAGAGGAGAACAACACGAAGATTCTATGGTGCTGTTTTGGATACAGGGGAGTGGAGGACTACAGACTGTCTTCAAGAGGTGAACAACACGAAGATTCTATGGTGCTGTTTTGGATACAGGGGAGTGGAGGACTACAGACTGTCTTCAAGAGGAGAACAACACGAAGATTCTATGGTGCTGTTTTGGATACAGGGGAGTGGAGGACTACAGACTGTCTTCAAGAGCAGAACAACACGAAGATTCTATGGTGCTGTTTTGGATACAGGGGAGTGGAGGACTACAGACTGTCTTCAAGAGGTGAACAACACGAAGATTCTATGGTGCTGTGTTGGATACAGGGGAGTGGAGGACTACAGACTGTCTTCAAGAGGAGAACAACACGAAGATTCTATGGTGCTGTTTTGGATACAGGGGAGTGGAGGATACAGGACTACAGACTGTCTTCAAGAGGTGAACAACACGAAGATTCTATGGTGCTGTTTTGGATACAGGGGAGTGGAGGATACAGGACTACAGAATGTCTTCAAGAGGTGAACAACACGAAGATTCTATGCTGCTGTTTTGGATACAGGGGAGTGGAGGATATAGGACTACAGACTGTCTTCAAGAGGTGAACAACACGAAGATTCTATGTTGCTGTTTTGGATACAGGGGAGTGGAGGATATAGGACTACAGACTGTCTTCAAGAGGAGAACAACACGAAGATTCTATGGTGCTATTTTGGATACAGGGGAGTGGAGGACTACAGACTGTCTTCAAGAGGAGAACAACACGAAGATTCTATGGTGCTGTTTTGGATACAGGGGAGTGGAGGACTACAGACTGTCTTCAAGAGAACAACACGAAGATTCTATGGTGCTGTTTTGGATACAGGGGAGTGGAGGACTACAGACTGTCTTCAAGAGGAGAACAACACGAAGATTCTATGGTGTTGTTTTGGATACAGGGGAGTGGAGGACTACAGACTGTCTTCAAGAGGTGAACAACACGAAGATTGTATGGTGCTGTTTTGGATACAGGGGAGTGGAGGACTACAGACTGTCTTCAAGAGGAGAACAACACGAAGATTCTATGCTGCTCTTTTGGATACAGGGGAGTGGAGGACTACAGACTGTCTTCAAGAGAACAACACGAAGATTCTATGGTGCTGTTTTGGATATAGGACTACAGACTGTCTTCAAGAGGAGAACAACACGAAGATTCTATGGTGCTGTTATGGATACAGGGGAGTGGAGGACTACAGACTGTCTTCAAGGGGTGAACAACACGAAGATTCTATGGTGCTGTTTTGGATATAGGACTACAGACTGTCTTCGAGAGGAGAACAACACGAAGATTCTATGCTGCTGTTTTGGAAACAGGGGAGTGGAGGACTACACACTGTCTTCAAGAGGAGAACAACACGAAGATTCTATGGTGCTGTTTTGGATATAGGACTACAGACTGTCTTCAAGAGGAGAACAACACGAAGATTCTATGGTGCTGTTTTGGATACAGGGGAGTGGAGGACTACAGACTGTCTTCAAGAGGAGAACAACACGAAGATTCTATGTTGGTGTTTTGGATACAGGGGAGTGGAGGATACAGGACTACAGACTGTCTTCGAGAGGAGAACAACACGAAGATTCTATGCTGCTGTTTTGGATACAGGGGAGTGGAGGACTACAGACTGTCTTCAAGAGGAGAACAACACGAATATTCTATGTTGCTGTTTTGGATATAGGACTACAGACTGTCTTCAAGAGGAGAACAACACGAAGATTCTATGGTGCTGTTATGGATACAGGCGAGTGGAGGACTACAGACTGTCTTCAAGGGGTGAACAACACGAAGATTCTATGGTGCTGTTTTGGATATAGGACCACAGACTGTCTTCGAGAGGAGAACAACACGAAGATTCTATGCTGCTGTTTTGGATACAGGGGAGTGGAGGACTACAGACTGTCTTCAAGAGGAGAACAACACGAAGATTCTATGGTGCTGTTTTGGATATAGGACTACAGACTGTCTTCAAGAGGAGAACAACACGAAGATTCTATGGTGCTGTTATGGATACAGGGGAGTGGAGGACTACAGACTGTCTTCAAGAGGTGAACAACACGAAGATTCTATGGTGCTGTTTTGGATACAGGGGAGTGGAGGACTACAGACTGTCTTCAAGAGGAGAACAACACGAAGATTCTATGGTGTTGTTTTGGATACAGGGGAGTGGCGGACTACAGACTGTCTTCAAGAGGTGAACAACACGAAGATTCTATGGTGTTGTTTTGGATACAGGGGAGTGGAGGACTACAGACTGTCTTCAAGAGGTGAACAACACGAAGATTCTATGGTGCTGTTTTGGATACAGGGGAGTGGAGGACTACAGACTGTCTTCAAGAGGTGAACAACACGAAGATTCTATGGTGTTGTTTTGGATACAGGGGAGTGGAGGACTACAGACTGTCTTCAAGAGGTGAACAACACGAAGATTCTATGGTGCTGTTTTGGATACAGGGGAGTGGAGGACTACAGACTGTCTTCAAGAGGAGAACAACACGCAGATTCTATGTTGCTGTTTTGGATATAGGACTACAGACTGTCTTCAAGAGGAGAACAACACGAAGATTCTATGGTGCTGTTTTGGATATAGGACTACAGACTGTCTTCAAGAGGAGAACAACACGAAGCTTCTATGTTGCTGTTTTGGATATAGGACTACAGACTCTCTTCAAGAGGAGAACAACACGAAGATTCTATGGTGCTGTTATGGATACAGGGGAGTGGAGGATACAGGACTACAGACTGTCTTCAAGAGGTGAACAACACGAAGATTATATGGTGTTGTTTTGGATACAGGGGAGTGGAGGACTACAGACTGTGTTCAAGAGGTGAACAACACGAAGATTCTATGGTGCTGTTTTGGATACAGGGGAGTGGAGGACTACAGACTGTCTTCAAGAGGTGAACAACACGAAGATTCTATGGTGCTGTTTTGGATACAGGGGAGTGGAGGACTACAGACTGTCTTCAAGAGGAGAACAACACGAAGATTCTATGGTGCTGTTTTGGATACAGGGGAGTGGAGGACTACAGACTGTCTTCAAGAGAACAACACGAAGATTCTATGGTGCTGTTTTGGATACAGGGGAGTGGAGGACTACAGACTGTCTTCAAGAGGAGAACAACACGAAGATTCTATGGTGCTGTTTTGATTACAGGGGAGTGGAGGATACAGGACTACAGACTGTCTTCAACAGGAGAACAACACGAAGATTCTATGGTGCTGTTTTGGATATAGGGCTACAGACTGTCTTCAAGAGGAGAACAACACGAAGATTCTATGTTGCTGTTTTGGATATAGGACTACAGACTGTCTTCAAGAGCAGAACAACACGAAGATTCTATGTTGTTGTTTTGGATATAGGGCTACAGACTCTTCAAGAGGAGAACAACACGAAGATTCTATGTTGTTGTTTTGGATATAGGGCTACAGACTGTCTTCAAGAGGAGAACAACACGAAGATTCTATGTTGCTGTTTTGGATATAGGACTACAGACTGTCTTCAAGAGGAGAACAACACGAAGATTCTGTGTTGCTGTTTTGGATATAGGGCTACAGACTGTCTTCAAGAGGAGAACAACACGAAGATTCTATGTTGCTGTTTTGGATATGGGACTACAGACTGTCTTCAAGAGGAGAACAACACGAAGATTCTATGTTGTTGTTTTGGATATAGGGCTACAGACTGTCTTCAAGAGGAGAACAACACGAAGATTCTATGTTGCTGTTTTGGATATAGGACTACAGACTGTCTTCAAGAGCAGAACAACACGAAGATTCTATGTTGTTGTTTTGGATATAGGGCTACAGACTGTCTTCAAGAGGAGAACAACACGAAGATTCTATGTTGTTGTTTTGGATATAGGGCTACAGACTGTCTTCAAGAGGAGAACAACACGAAGATTCTATGTTGCTGTTTTGGATATAGGACTACAGACTGTCTTCAAGAGGAGAACAACACGAAGATTCTGTGTTGCTGTTTTGGATATAGGGCTACAGACTGTCTTCAAGAGGAGAACAACACGAAGATTCTATGTTGCTGTTTTGGATATGGGACTACAGACTGTCTTCAAGAGGAGAACAACACGAAGATTCTATGTTGCTGTTTTGGATATAGGACTACAGACTGTCTTCAAGAGGAGAACAACACGAAGATTCTATGTTGCTGTTTTGGATATAGGGCTACAGACTGTCTTCAAGAGGAGAACAACACGAAGATTCTATGTTGCTGTTTTGGAGATAGGGCTACAGACTGTCTTCAAGAGGAGAACAACACGAAGATTCTATGTTGCTGTTTTGGATATGGGACTACAGACTGTCTTCAAGAGGAGAACAACACGAAGATTCTATGTTGCTGTTTTGGATATAGGACTACAGACTGTCTTCAAGAGGAGAACAACACGAAGATTCTATGTTGCTGTTTTGGATATAGGGCTACAGACTGTCTTCAAGAGGAGAACAACACGAAGATTCTATGTTGCTGTTTTGGATATAGGGCTACAGACTGTCTTCAAGAGGAGAACAACACGAAGATTTTATGTTGCTGTTTTGGATATAGGGCTACAGACTGTCTTCAAGAGGAGAACAACACGAAGATTCTATGTTGCTGTTTTGGATATAGGGCTACAGACTGTCTTCAAGAGGAGAACAACACGAAGATTCTATGTTGCTGTTTTGGATATAGGACTACAGACTGTCTTCAAGAGGAGAACAACACGAAGATTCTATGTTGCTGTTTTGGATATAGGGCTACAGACTGTCTTCAAGAGGAGAACAACACGAAGATTCTATGTTGTTGTTTTGGATATAGGGCTACAGACTGTCTTCAAGAGGTGAACAACACGAAGATTCTATGTTGTTGTTTTGGATAGAGCACTACAGAGAAGTCAGTCCAATTCTTGTTCGGTTTATAACGAGTCAAAGATTATGGTGGTTGGGTCGTGATGCGAGGAACATATATAAGGCTAGAACGGAACGAAGACGTCGGTCGACCTGGAAGACCAAGGAGTCGATGGACAGATGAAAATGAGGCTGAATGAGCGCCCATGGAGTTTCGCTGCCCAGGATCGAGAAAAATAAGAAACCGTTGTAGAGCTGTAGCGCCTGGTGATGAGCATTATAATATTATATCGTATTATGATTAAAGATGAAGGAATTGCTTGAATGGACGTGAGGTTGGCTACACATAAACCATACACTGTAGCTGACTGAACTTTGCACCCGGTCAGAGGTGCACAGAGAACCCCCTCCTAATGACGTAATGTGTATATAGTGCACGTTGATATCTTGTTACGAAGGCATTGTTTCATCCTCAATAAAATTATGATTATTATATATTATAATACAAATCCGAGAGGCTTTAATAATCATAAAAGGTTCGAATGTTATATTAAGGTTCCATCCTCTTGACTTGATCGTTCCACTTTCTCTAATATGTTCTAATTTCTTCAGCAATGCTTCAGTTTCAGTTTAGTTCATTATAGAGTATTGGCCTGCCGGTGCATAGGGCCCGGCTTACACGCTATATTTTACATTTCTTATTTTTATATTTGCAGTTTACTCTTTATACTTTATATTTTAAGTCACTACTTTTTTATAGGGGTTCATTACGAAAACGTATTTATTTGTGCTTCTGCGTCTTTTATGTATGAACCGAATCCATATTGCATTAAACTGGGGACAATCGTTTATCTAAAATAGTCTGAAAGAACTTACAATGGGCAGAGAACTGCTGTCACGTTACCAGCAATTGTTTTAACAATATTCTCTCAGAGTAGTCATCGTCTTTCCCCTTGTTATTTAAATGCAGACAATTTGGCGATGATTTATAAAACATTTGTTGGTGCAGAGTGCAGAGACACGTACGGAGCCCTTTTGAAGGAAATCACACTGCGCTCTCCAAACACAGAGGAGCGGGTTGTCAAGTATTGATTACAAAATGGAATTTGCCAGTACTTTATTGTGAAATGGAAATAGGGCGAAGCTTTTGAAGTGGCAATGACTTGGTGTCCGCTGCCAGCCGGCGTAATGAGATTGTTGTCCTGGTATATTGCACGGTGTAGCGAAGTCACTGTTGCCACAGTGTGTGCATGAAACACGTGGCAACATGGCAGTGATGTGCTGGTATATTGCACGGTGTAGCGAAGTCACTGTTGCCACAGTGTGTGCATGAAACACGTGGCAACATGGCAGTGATGTGCTGGTATATTGCACGGTGTAGCGAAGTCACTGTTGCCACAGTGTGTGCATGAAACACGTGGCAACATGGCAGTGATGTGCTGGTATATTGCACGGTGCAGTGAGGTGACTGTTGCCACAGTGTGTCCAAGAAACACGTGGCAACATGGCAGTGATGTGCCGGTATATTGCACGGTGCAGTGAGGTGACTGTTGCCACAGTGTGTCCATGAAACACGTGGCAACATGGCAGTGATGTGCCGGTATATTGCACGGTGCAGTGAGGTGACTGTTGCCACAGTGTGTCCAAGAAACACGTGGCAACATGGCAGTGATGTGCCGGTATATTGCACGGTGCAGCGAGGTGACTGTTGCCACAGTGTGTGCATGAAACACGTAGCAACATGGCAGTGATGTGCCGGTATATTGCACGGTGTAGCGAGGTCACTGTTGCCACAGTGCGTCCATGAAACACGTGGCAACATGGCAGTGATGTGCTGGTATATTGCACGGTGTAGCGAAGTCACTGTTGCCACAGTGTGTGCATGAAACACGTGGCAACATGGCAGTGATGTGCTGGTATATTGCACGGTGTAGCGAAGTCACTGTTGCCACAGTGTGTGCATGAAACACGTGGCAACATGGCAGTGATGTGCTGGTATATTGCACGGTGTAGCGAAGTCACTGTTGCCACAGTGTGTGCATGAAACATGTGGCAACATGGCAGTGATGTGCTGGTATATTGCACGGTGTAGCGAAGTCACTGTTGCCACAGTGTGTGCATGAAACACGTGGCAACATGGCAGTGATGTGCTGGTATATTGCACGGTGGAGTGAGGTGACTGTTGCCACAGTGTGTGCATGAAACACGTGGCAACATGGCAGTGATGTGCTGGTATATGCACGGTGTGAGGTGACTGTTGCCACAGTGTGTGCATGAAACACGTGGCAACATGGCAGTGATGTGCTGGTATATGCACGGTGTAGCGAAGTCACTGTTGCCACAGTGTGTGCATGAAACACGTGGCAACATGGCAGTGATGTGCTGGTATATTGCACGGTGTAGCGAAGTCACTGTTGCCACAGTGTGTGCATGAAACACGTGGCAACATGGCAGTGATGTGCTGGTATATGCACGGTGTAGTGAGGTGACTGTTGCCACAGTGTGTGCATGAAACACGTGGCAACATGGCAGTGATGTGCTGGTATATGCACGGTGTAGTGAGGTGACTGTTGCCACAGTGTGTGCATGAAACACGTGGCAACATGGCAGTGATGTGCTGGTATATTGCACGGTGCAGTGAGGTGACTGTTGCCACAGTGTGTCCAAGAAACATGTGGCACCATGGCAGTGGTGTGCCGGTATATTGCACGGTGCAGGGAGGTGACTGTTGCCACAGTGTGTCCATGAAACACCTGGCAACATGGCAGTGATGTGCTGGTATATTGCACGGTGCAGTGAGGTGACTGTTGCCACAGTGTGTCCAAGAAACACGTGGCAACATGGCAGTGATGTGCCGGTATATTGCACGGTGCAGTGAGGTGACTGTTGCCACAGTGTGTCCATGAAACACGTGGCAACATGGCAGTGATGTGCTGGTATATTGCACGGTGCAGTGAGGTGACTGTTGCCACAGTGTGTGCATGAAACACGTGGCAACATGGCAGTGATGTGCTGGTATATTGCACGGTGCAGTGAGGTGACTGTTGCCACAGTGTGTCCAAGAAACACGTGGCAACATGGCAGTGATGTGCCGGTATATTGCACGGTGCAGTGAGGTGACTGTTGCCACAGTGTGTGCATGAAACACGTAGCAACATGGCAGTGATGTGCCGGTATATTGCACGGTGCAGTGAGGTGACTGTTGCCACAGTGTGTGCATGAAACACGTAGCAACATGGCAGTATTGTGCCGGTATATTGCACGGTGCAGTGAGGTGACTGTTGCCACAGTGTGTCCATGAAACACGTGGCAACATGGCAGTGATGTGCCGGTATATTGCACGGTGCAGTGAGGTGACTGTTGCCACAGTGTGTGCATGAAACACGTAGCAACATGGCAGTGATGTGCCGGTATATTGCACGGTGCAGTGAGGTGACTGTTGCCACAGTGTGTCCATGAAACACGTGGCAACATGGCAGTGATGTGCTGGTATATTGCACGGTGCAGTGAGCTGACTGTTGCCACAGTGTGTGCATGAAACACGTGGCAACATGGCAGTGATGTGCTGGTATATTGCACGGTGCAGTGAGGTGACTGTTGCCACAGTGTGTCCAAGAAACACCTGGCACCATGGCAGTGATGTGCCGGTATATTGCACGGTGCAGTGAGGTGACTGTTGCCACAGTGTGTCCATGAAACACGTGGCAACATGGCAGTGATGTACTGGTATATTGCACGGTGCAGTGAGGTGACTGTTGCCACAGTGTGTCCATGAAACACGTGGCAACATGGCAGTGATGTGCTGGTATATTGCACGGTGCAGTGAGGTCACTGTTGCCACAGTGTGTCCATGAAACATGTGGCAACAGGGCAGTGATGTGCTGGTATATTGCACGGTGCAGTGAGGTCACTTGCCACAGTGTGTCCATGAAACACGTGGCAACATGGCAGTGATGTGCTGGTATATTGCACGGTGCAGTGAGGTCACTGTTGCCACAGTGTGTCCATGAAACATGAGGCAACATGGCAGTGATGTACTGGTATATTGCACGGTGCAGTGAGGTGACTGTTGCCACAGTGTGTCCATGAAACATGTGGCAACATGGCAGTGATGTGCTGGTATATTGCACGGTGCAGTGAGGTGACTGTTGCCACAGTGTGTCCATGAAACATGAGGCAACATGGCAGTGATGTGCTGGTATATTGCACGGTGCAGTGAGGTCACTTGCCACAGTGTGTCCATGAAACATGAGGCAACATGGCAGTGATGTGCTGGTATATTGCACGGTGCAGTGAGGTGACTGTTGCCACAGTGTGTCCATGAAACATGTGGCAACATGGCAGTGATGTGCTGGTATATTGCACGGTGCAGTGAGGTGACTGTTGCCACAGTGTGTCCATGAAACATGAGGCAACATGGCAGTGATGTGCTGGTATATTGCACGGTGCAGTGAGGTCACTTGCCACAGTGTGTTCATGAAACATGTGGCAACATGGCAGTGATGTGCTGGTATATTGCACGGTGCAGTGAGGTCACTGTTGCCACAGTGTGTCCATGAAACATGTGGCAACATGGCAGTGATGTGCTGGTAGATTGCACGGTGCAGTGAGGTCACTTGCCACAGTGTGTCCATGAAACATGTGGCAACATGGCAGTGATGTGCTGGTATATTGCACGGTGCAGTGAGGTCACTGTTGCCACAGTGTGTGCATGAAACACGTGGCAACATGGCAGTGATGTGCTGGTATATGCACGGTGTAGTGAGGTGACTGTTGCCACAGTGTGTGCATGAAACACGTGGCAACATGGCAGTGATGTGCTGGTATATGCACGGTGTAGTGAGGTGACTGTTGCCACAGTGTGTGCATGAAACATGTGGCAACATGGCAGTGATGTGCTGGTATATTTCACGGTGTAGCGAAGTCACTGTTGCCACAGTGTGTGCATGAAACACGTGGCAACATGGCAGTGATGTGCCGGTATATTGCACGGTGCAGTGAGGTGACTGTTGCCACAGTGTGTCCATGAAACACGTGGCAACATGGCAGTGATGTGCTGGTATATTGCACGGTGCAGTGAGGTGACTGTTGCCACAGTGTGTGCTTGAAACACGTGGCAACATGGCAGTGATGTGCCGGTATATTGCACGGTGCAGTGAGGTGACTGTTGCCACAGTGTGTGCATGAAACACGTGGCAACATGGCAGTGATGTGCTGGTATATTGCACGGTGCAGTGAGGTGACTGTTGCCACAGTGTGTCCAAGAAACACGTGGCAACATGGCAGTGATGTGCCGGTATATTGCACGGTGCAGTGAGGTGACTGTTGCCACAGTGTGTCCATGAAACACGTGGCAACATGGCAGTGATGTGCTGGTATATTGCACGGTGCAGTGAGGTGACTGTTGCCACAGTGTGTGCATGAAACACGTGGCAACATGGCAGTGATGTGCTGGTATATTGCACGGTGCAGTGAGGTGACTGTTGCCACAGTGTGTCCAAGAAACACGTGGCACCATGCCAGTGATGTGCCGGTATATTGCACGGTGCAGTGAGGTGACTGTTGCCACAGTGTGTCCATGAAACACGTGGCAACATGGCAGTGATGTACTGGTATATTGCACGGTGCAGTAAGGTCACTGTTGCCACAGTGTGTCCATGAAACACGTGGCAACATGGCAGTGATGTGCTGGTATATTGCACGGTGCAGTGAGGTCACTGTTGCCACAGTGTGTCCATGAAACATGTGGCAACATGGCAGTGATGTGCTGGTATATTGCACGGTGCAGTGAGGTCACTTGCCACAGTGTGTCCATGAAACACGTGGCAACATGGCAGTGATGTGCTGGTATATTGCACGGTGCAGTGAGGTCACTGTTGCCACAGTGTGTCCATGAAACATGAGGCAACATGGCAGTGATGTGCTGGTATATTGCACGGTGCAGTGAGGTGACTGTTGCCACAGTGTGTCCATGAAACATGTGGCAACATGGCAGTGATGTGCTGGTATATTGCACGGTGCAGTGAGGTGACTGTTGCCACAGTGTGTCCATGAAACATGAGGCAACATGGCAGTGATGTGCTGGTATATTGCACGGTGCAGTGAGGTCACTTGCCACAGTGTGTCCATGAAACATGTGGCAACATGGCAGTGATGTGCTGGTATATTGCACGGTGCAGTGAGGTCACTGTTGCCACAGTGTGTCCATGAAACATGTGGCAACATGGCAGTGGTGTGCTGGTATATTGCACGGTGCAGTGAGGTCACTGTTGCCACAGTGTGTCCATGAAACATGTGGCAACATGGCAGTGATGTGCTGTTATATTGCACGGTGCAATGAGGTCACTGTTGCCACAGTGTGTCCATGAAACATGTGGCAACGTGGTAGTGATGTGCTGGTATATTGCACGGTGCAGTGAGGTCACTGTTGCCACAGTGTGTCCATGAAACATGTGCCAACATGGCAGTGAGGTGCTGGTATATTGCACGGTGGAGTGACGTCACTGTTGCCACAGTGTGTTCATGAAACACGTGGCAACATGGCAGTGATGTGCTGGTACATTGCACGGTGCAGCGATGTCACTTTTGCCACAGTGTGTCCATGAAACATGAGGCAACATGGCAGTGATGTGCTGGTATATTGCACGGTGCAGTGAGGTGACTGTTGCCACAGTGTGTCCATGAAACATGTGGCAACATGGCAGTGATGTGCTGGTATATTGCACGGTGCAGTGAGGTGACTGTTGCCACAGTGTGTCCATGAAACATGAGGCAACATGGCAGTGATGTGCTGGTATATTGCACGGTGCAGTGAGATCAGTTGCCACAGTGTGTCCATGAAACATGTGGCAACATGGCAGTGATGTGCTGGTATATTGCACGGTGCAGTGAGGTCACTGTTGCCACAGTGTGTCCATGAAACATGTGGCAACATGGCAGTGATGTGCTGGTATATTGCACGGTGCAGTGAGGTCACTTGCCACAGTGTGTCCATGAAACATGTGGCAACATGGCAGTGATGTGCTGGTATATTGCACGGTGCAGTGAGGTCACTGTTGCCACAGTGTGTCCATGAAACATGTGGCAACGTGGCAGTGATGTGCTGGTATATTGCACGGTGCAGTGAGGTCACTGTTGCCATAGTGTGTCCATGAAACATGTGGCAACATGGCAGTGATGTGCTGGTATATTGCACGGTGGAGTGACGTCACTGTTGCCACAGTGTGTCCATGAAACACGTGGCAACATGGCAGTGATGTGCTGGTACATTGCACGGTGCAGCGATGTCACTTATGCCACAGTGTGTCCATGAAACACGTGGCAACATGGCAGTGATGTGTAGGTATATTGCACGGTGCAGTGAGGTTACTGTTGCCACAGTGTGTGCATGAAACACGTGGCAACATGGCAGTGATGTGCTGGTATATGCACGGTGTAGTGAGGTGTCTGTTGCCACAGTGTGTCCATGAAACACGTGGCAACATGGCAGTGATGTGCTGGTATATTGCACGGTGGAATGAGGTCACTTTTGCCACAGTGCGTCCATGAAACACGTGGCAACATGACAGTGATGTGCTGGTATATTGCACGGCGCAGCGAGGTGACTGTTGCCACAGTGTGTCCATGAAACACGTGGGAACATGGCAGTGATGTGCTGGTATATTGCACGGTGGAGTGAGGTCACTGTTGCCACAGTGTGTCCATGAAGCACGTGGCAACATGGCAGTGATGTGCTGGTATATTGCACGGTGCAGTGAGGTCACTGTTGCCACAGTGTGTCCATGAAACACGTGGCAACATGGCAGTGATGTGCTGGTATATTGCACGGTGGAGTGAGGTCACTGTTGCCACAGTGTGTCCATGAAACACGTGGCAGCATGGCAGTGATGTGCTGGTATATTGCACGGTGTAGCGAGGTCACTGTTGCCACAGTGCGTCCATGAAACACGTGGCAGCATGGCAGTGATGTGCTGGTATATTGCACGGTGTAGCGAGGTGCCTGTTGCCACAGTGTGTCCATGAAACACGTGGCAACATGGCAGTGATGTGCTGGTATATTGCACGGTGCAGTGAGGTCACTGTTGCCACAGTGTGTCCATGAAACACGTGGCAACATGGCAGTGATGTGCTGGTATATTGCACGGTGTAGCGAGGTCACTGTTGCCACAGTGCGTCCATGAAACACGTGGCAGCATGGCAGTGATGTGCTGGTATATTGCACGGTGTAGCGAGGTCACTGTTGCCACAGTGCGTCCATGAAACACGTGGCAACATGGCAGTGATGTGCTGGTATATTGCACGGTGTAGCGAGGTCACTGTTGCCACAGTGCGTCCATGAAACACGTGGCAACATGGCAGTGATGTGCTGGTATATTGCACGGTGTAGCGAGGTCACTGTTGCCACAGTGCGTCCATGAAACATGTGGCAGCATGGCAGTGATGTGCTGCTATATTGCACGGTGTAGCGAGGTCACTGTTGCCACAGTGCGTCCATGAAACACGTGGCAACATGGCAGTGATGTGCTGGTATATTGCACGGTGGAGTGAGGTGACTGTTGTCACAGTGTGTCCATGAAACACGTGGCAACATGGCAGTGATGTGCTGGTATATTGCACGGTGTAGCGAGGTCACTGTTGCCACAGTGCGTCCATGAAACACGTGGCAACATGGCAGTGGTGTGCTGGTATATTGCACGGTGTAGCGAAGTCACTGTTGCCACAGTGCGTCCATGAAACACGTGGCAGCATGGCAGTGATGTGCTGGTATATTGCACGGTGCAGTGAGGTGCCTGTTGCCACAGTGTGTCCATGAAACACGTGGCAACATGTCAGTGATGTGCTGGTATATTGCACGGTGGAATGAGGTCGACGTTGGCACAGTGTGTCCATGAAACACGTGGCAGCATGGCAGTGATGTGCCGGTATATTGCACGGTGGAGTGAGGTCGACGTTGCCACAGTGTGTCCATGAAACACGTGGCAACATGGCAGTGATGTGCTCGTCTATTGCACGGTGGAGTGAGGTCACTGTTGCCACAGTGTGTCCATGAAACACGTGGCAACATGGCAGTGATGTGCTGGTATATTGCACGGTGCAGTGAGGTCACTTGCCACAGTGTGTCCATGAAACACGTGGCAGCATGGCGGTGATGTGCTGGTATATTGCACGGTGCAGTGAGGTGACTGATGCCACAGTGTGTCCATGAAACACGTGGCAACATGGCAGTGATGTGCTGGTATATTGCACGGTGCAGCGAGGTGACTGTTGCCACAGTTTGTCCATGAAACACGTGGCAACATGGCGGTGATGTGCCGGTATATTGCACGGTGGAGTGAGGTCACTGTTGCCACAGTGTGTCCATGAAACACGTGGCAGCATGGCAGTGATGTGCCGGTATATTGCACGGTGGAGTGAGGTCACTGTTGCCACAGTGTGTCCATGAAACACGTGGCAACATGGCAGTGATGTGGCGGTATATTGCACGGTAGAATGAGGTCGACGTTCCCACAGTGTGTCCATGAAACACGTGGCAACATGGCAGTGATGTGCTGGTCTATTGCACGGTGGAGTGAGGTCGACGTTGCTACAATGTCCTGGGACACTTGGCAACATAACAGTATTTGTGCTGGTATATTGCACGGTGTTGCTACAGTGTCCTGAAACAAATGACAAAAGACTCCGTAGGTATGGTATATCTTAGCCTCGTTAGACAGAGCTCTTGACAGTGTTGACAATCCATATCTCGATAGTCCTAACACTAACCTCGTGTGGTCTTTCAGTCAATAGGGCAGATGTTTCCCCCAGCCCGAATTTTGGTTTCCTACCTGTCATAGTTCCTCAGATCCTCAAGATGAGTGAGTGAGCACTGGTCCCTCTGTATGGGGCTCGTGCTGTAGTCCACTGCACTATGCCATGACCCAAGACATTGCTGTTATATACTAGGGGCGTTCTATAAGTTGAGTCAGAGCACTGGTCCCTCTCTATGTTTGGGGCTCATGCTGTAGTCCACTGCACTATGGCAGGACCCAAGACATTGCTGTTATATACTAGGGGCGTTCAGTCAGAGCACTGGTCCCTCTCTATGTTTGGGGCTGATGCTGTAGTCCACTACACTATGTCAGGACCCAAGACATTGCTGTTATATACTAGGGACGTTCTATAAGTTCAGTCAGAGCACTGGTCCCTCTCTATGTTTGGGGCTGATGCTGTAGTCCACTGCACTATGCCAGGACCCAAGACATTGCTGTTATATACTAGGGACGTTCTATAAGTTCAGTCAGAGCACTGGTCCCTCTCTATGTTTGGGGCTGATGCTGTAGTCCACTGCACTATGCCAGGACCCAAGACATTGCTGTTATATACTAGGGACGTTCTATAAGTTCAGTCAGAGCACTGGTCCCTCTCTATGTTTGGGGCTGATGCTGTAGTCCACTGCACTATGCCAGGACCCAAGACATTGCTGTTATATACTAGGGACGTTCTATAAGTTCAGTCAGAGCACTGGTCCCTCTCTATGTTTGGGGCTGATGCTGTAGTCCACTGCACTATGCCAGGACCCAAGACATTGCTGTTATATACTAGGGACGTTCTATAAGTTCAGTCAGAGCACTGGTCCCTCTCTATGTTTGGGGCTGATGCTGTAGTCCACTGCACTATGCCAGGACCCAAGACATTGCTGTTATATACTAGGGACGTTCTATAAGTTCAGTCAGAGCACTGGTCCCTCTCTATGTTTGGGGCTCGTGCTGTAGTCCACTGCACTATGTCAGGACCCAAGACATTGCTGTTATATACTAGGGGCGTTCTATAAGTTCAGTCAGAGCACTGGTCCCTCTGTTTGGGGCTCGTGCTGTAGTCCACTGCACTATGCCAGGAACCAAGACATTGCTGTTATATACTAGGGACGTTCTATAAGTTCAGTCAGAGCACTGGTCCCTCTCTATGTTTGGGGCTCGTGCTGTAGTCCACTGCACTATGCCAGGACCCAAGACATTGCTGTTATATACTAGGGGCGTTCTATAAGTTCAGTCAGAGCACTGGTCCCTCTATGTTTGGGGCTGATGCTGTAGTCCACTGCACTATGCCAGGACCCAAGACATTGCTGTTATATACTAGGGACGTTCTATAAGTTCAGTCAGAGCACTGGTCCCTCTCTATGTTTGGGGCTCGTGCTGTAGTCCACTGCACTATGCCAGGACCCAAGACATTGCTGTTATATACTAGGGGCGTTCTATAAGTTCAGTCAGAGCACTGGTCCCTCTCTATGTTTGGGGCTCATGCTGTAGTCCACTGCACTATGCCAGGACCCAAGACATTGCTGTTATATACTAGGGACGTTCTATAAGTTCAGTCAGAGCACTGGTCCCTCTCTATGTTTGGGGCTGATGCTGTAGTCCACTGCACTATGCCAGGACCCAAGACATTGCTGTTATATACTAGGGGCGTTCTATAAGTTGAGTCAGAGCACTGGTCCCTCTCTATGTTTGGGGCTCATGCTGTAGTCCACTGCACTATGGCAGGACCCAAATCATTGCTGTTATATACTAGGGGCGTTCAGTCAGAGCACTGGTCCCTCTCTATGTTTGGGGCTGATGCTGTAGTCCACTGCACTATGCCAGGACCCAAGACATTGCTGTTATATACTAGGGACCTTCTATAAGTTCAGTCAGAGCACTGGTCCCTCTCTATGTTTGGGGCTGATGCTGTAGTCCACTGCACTATGCCAGGACCCAAGACATTGCTGTTATATACTAGGGACGTTCTATAAGTTCAGTCAGAGCACTGGTCCCTCTCTATGTTTGGGGCTGATGCTGTAGTCCACTGCACTATGCCAGGACCCAAGACATTGCTGTTATATACTAGGGACGTTCTATAAGTTCAGTCAGAGCACTGGTCCCTCTCTATGTTTGGGGCTCGTGCTGTAGTCCACTGCACTATGTCAGGACCCAAGACATTGCTGTTATATACTAGGGGCGTTCTATAAGTTCAGTCAGAGCACTGGTCCCTCTGTTTGGGGCTCGTGCTGTAGTCCACTGCACTATGCCAGGAACCAAGACATTGCTGTTATATACTAGGGACGTTCTATAAGTTCAGTCAGAGCACTGGTCCCTCTCTATGTTTGGGGCTCGTGCTGTAGTCCACTGCACTATGCCAGGACCCAAGACATTGCTGTTATATACTAGGGGCGTTCTATAAGTTCAGTCAGAGCACTGGTCCCTCTATGTTTGGGGCTGATGCTGTAGTCCACTGCACTATGCCAGGACCCAAGACATTGCTGTTATATACTAGGGACGTTCTATAAGTTCAGTCAGAGCACTGGTCCCTCTCTATGTTTGGGGCTCGTGCTGTAGTCCACTGCACTATGCCAGGACCCAAGACATTGCTGTTATATACTAGGGGCGTTCTATAAGTTCAGTCAGAGCACTGGTCCCTCTCTATGTTTGGGGCTCATGCTGTAGTCCACTGCACTATGCCAGAACCCAAGACATTGCTGTTATATACTAGGGACGTTCTATAAGTTCAGTCAGAGCACTGGTCCCTCTCTATGTTTGGGGCTGATGCTGTAGTCCACTGCACTATGCCAGGACCCAAGACATTGCTGTTATATACTAGGGGCGTTCTATAAGTTGAGTCAGAGCACTGGTCCCTCTCTATGTTTGGGGCTCATGCTGTAGTCCACTGCACTATGGCAGGACCCAAGACATTGCTGTTATATACTAGGGGCGTTCAGAAAGAGCACTGGTCCCTCTCTATGTTTGGGGCTGATGCTGTAGTCCACTGCACTATGCCAGGACCCAAGACATTGCTGTTATATACTAGGGACGTTCTATAAGTTCAGTCAGAGCACTGGTCCCTCTCTATGTTTGGGGCTGATGCTGTAGTCCACTGCACTATGTCAGGACCCAAGACATTGCTGTTATATACTAGGGGAGTTCTATAAGTTGAGTCAGAGCACTGGTCCCTCTCTATGTTTGGGGCTGATGCTGTAGTCCACTACACTATGTCAGGACCCAAGACATTGCTGTTATATACTAGGGGAGTTCTATAAGTTCAGTCAGAGCACTGGTCCCTCTCTATGTTTGGGGCTGATGCTGTAGTCCACTGCACTATGTCAGGACCCAAGACATTGCTGTTATATACTAGGGGAGTTCTATAAGTTGAGTCAGAGCACTGGTCCCTCTCTATGTTTGGGGCTGATGCTGTAGTCCACTGCACTATGTCAGGACCCAAGACATTGCTGTTATATACTAGGGACGTTCTATAAGTTCAGTCAGAGCACTGGTCCCTCTCTATGTTTGGGGCTGATGCTGTAGTCCACTGCACTATGCCAGGACCCAAGACATTGCTGTTATATACTAGGGACGTTCTATAAGTTCAGTCAGAGCACTGGTCCCTCTCTATGTTTGGGGCTCGTGCTGTAGTCCACTGCACTATGCCAGGACCCAATACATTGCTGTTATATACTAGGGACGTTCTATAAGTTCAGTCAGAGCACTGGTCCCTCTCTATGTTTGGGGCTCGTGCTGTAGTCCACTGCACTATGCCAGGACCCAAGACATTGCTGTTATATACTAGGGACGTTCTATAAGTTCAGTCAGAGCACTGGTCCCTCTCTATGTTTGGGGCTCGTGCTGTAGTCCACTGCACTATGCCAGGACCCAAGACATTGCTGTTATATACTAGGGACGTTCTATAAGTTCAGTCAGAGCACTGGTCCCTCTCTATGTTTGGGGCTCGTGCTGTAGTCCACTGCACTATGCCAGGACCCAAGACATTGCTGTTATATACTAGGGGCGTTCTATAAGTTTAGTCAGAGCACTGGTCCCTCTCTATGTTTGGGGCTCATGCTGTAGTCCACTGCACTATGCCAGGACCCAAGACATTGCTGTTATATACTAGGGACGTTCTATAAGTTCAGTCAGAGCACTGGTCCCTCTCTGTGTTTGGGGCTCGTGCTGTAGTCCTCTGCACTATGTCAGGACCCAAGACATTGCTGTTATATACTAGGGGAGTTCTATAAGTTGAGTCAGAGCACTGGTCCCTCTCTATGTTTGGGGCTGATGCTGTAGTCCACTACACTATGTCAGGACCCAAGACATTGCTGTTATATACTAGGGGAGTTCTATAAGTTCAGTCAGAGCACTGGTCCCTCTCTATGTTTGGGGCTGATGCTGTAGTCCACTGCACTATGTCAGGACCCAAGACATTGCTGTTATATACTAGGGGAGTTCTATAAGTTGAGTCAGAGCACTGGTCCCTCTCTATGTTTGGGGCTGATGCTGTAGTCCACTGCACTATGTCAGGACCCAAGACATTGCTGTTATATACTAGGGACGTTCTATAAGTTCAGTCAGAGCACTGGTCCCTCTCTATGTTTGGGGCTGATGCTGTAGTCCACTGCACTATGCCAGGACCCAAGACATTGCTGTTATATACTAGGGACGTTCTATAAGTTCAGTCAGAGCACTGGTCCCTCTCTATGTTTGGGGCTCGTGCTGTAGTCCACTGCACTATGCCAGGACCCAATACATTGCTGTTATATACTAGGGACGTTCTATAAGTTCAGTCAGAGCACTGGTCCCTCTCTATGTTTGGGGCTCGTGCTGTAGTCCACTGCACTATGCCAGGACCCAAGACATTGCTGTTATATACTAGGGACGTTCTATAAGTTCAGTCAGAGCACTGGTCCCTCTCTATGTTTGGGGCTCGTGCTGTAGTCCACTGCACTATGCCAGGACCCAAGACATTGCTGTTATATACTAGGGACGTTCTATAAGTTCAGTCAGAGCACTGGTCCCTCTCTATGTTTGGGGCTCGTGCTGTAGTCCACTGCACTATGCCAGGACCCAAGACATTGCTGTTATATACTAGGGGCGTTCTATAAGTTTAGTCAGAGCACTGGTCCCTCTCTATGTTTGGGGCTCATGCTGTAGTCCACTGCACTATGCCAGGACCCAAGACATTGCTGTTATATACTAGGGACGTTCTATAAGTTCAGTCAGAGCACTGGTCCCTCTCTGTGTTTGGGGCTCGTGCTGTAGTCCTCTGCACTATGTCAGGACCCAAGACATTGCTGTTATATACTCTTAAGTTCAGTCAGATAGATTGCTTAATTACTGTGATAATTGTCACTTGTCCCTAGGATGGCGCACTGTATGCTCTCAGACGCCTTGTATTGTCAGTTTTTTGTGATCTTGTGAACGAAGGAGAGGACATTTTTTGATGTCGTCTAATAACCTTTTAATTTCTATTGAGGGTTAAACTCTTGAGACGAAGTGAATTATACCAGCTCGTGTTTCAGTTTCATCCATGTTATTCAAAATGTTGACACCAATTTGTTCGCGAGACTTCAGAGGTTATATATAGCCAAAGAAAAATGCAAATAAGTCATAGTTAAAATATCATGTACTAGGTGCTGATAAGCAGAAGAAAGAAGGAAACATGAGGAAAAAAACAGCAAAAACCAGATGGAAATAGACAACAAAGGTCTTATTACAAAAAACCTAAAATATTGGAAGACTTAGCAGGTAGTTCTGAAGTTGACCTAGAGTTGTGGTCATGAGGTTGCCTTGCATTTAGATGACGTTTGTAAGACAGAAGACAACAATGAAGGCGAGAGAGGAACAGAAAAGCGCGTGGAAGAAGGATGTTGGGTCCTTGTGAAATGCACCTTGAGGAAAGTGGTAAAGGCACGGAGAGGGTTTTGAAGTTCTGTTTGCTCATCAGTTAGCTGGGAATGCATTCAAAGGGTCAACACAAGTAATGTTGCTCCTGTACAGTGTGTTCTTCCTGAACCGCAGCAAAATTAGAAGAATGACATACTTGTGAGTTTACATTTTCAGTGTGTTTTTCAGGTTAGAATATTGTGTTAACACTTCATATGTTATGTGTTTCTGTAATGGTCAGCTGCTGGAAAAACACTGGTACATTGCGATCAACGATAGTTATCTTTGTAACCTGTTACTTTAAGAATAAATGTTACATTCTTGTGTTATTGTAAACTAATAATAAGTGTCACTGTGTAAACATCTAACTTCTTTTAGCGTATAACACTTTGCTTTGTGACTTTCCGCGTATGCACAATAAACCATCAAGGGATGAATTACTGGCAGATCACTACTGAATTTCACCGTGATCGTACATCCATTCAAGATGAGTGCTGAGTGTGTTCCGGAATAGTTAGAACCACGGAAGCTGTGATATAACAGGCTCGGTCAGTGATCGCTTGTAGCTAACATCTCAAGAACCTCGATAGGCTGTTTTACACCACATGTTGGGCATGTGTGTCGCGTTTGTTAACCAGTAGACGAAAAGCGTATTCGTTTGGAGTTTAGACGTGTTTAAAAACAATCCCAGCACATTTCTCCTACATTTTATAGCAGTAGAGGAAACGCCAGAGACGAAGGGGCAGGCCAGCAACAAATGAAAGTATTTAATTGTGCTGTCCTAATAGTTAACATGCGCTTTAATTTTGATAATCAGAAGCATCTGAGGTAACACACCGCATGCATTGTTCGTTCTCGGAAGTCGCTGAAGTTTCACATTAAACTGATCAGAATGTCACTTCAGCCAATGAATCAAAGAAGTTACAAATGACAGTCAATTAGTAACTCCACGTGGAGTGAAACACAGCGTTGCAACATCTCTCCTGCTTTCTGTCTTACAAGAAGTAAACGTCCATGTGTGGAGTTGGAGCGCTTACTTGGGGAGAAGTGACAACTGAATACCTTCATCGTCTCTGCCGCATGTGAACCTTTAGAGGAGCACAATAATACAGCAAAGGAAGCAAAAGCGGTTCATTCCGTAGGAAAAGGCATGACTGCGGCTGGTTTTCTGGGATTCTGTCGGTGTAGAGCTCATACAGAAGCTGTCCTCGAGGATTATTAGGGATGCTCCAAGCAAAACGTTCACACCTTGCTTGTTTCATCATGATTCCAATATTAAGGACATTAACAATTGCCAGGATCATGTCAGCGCCGCCGGAGTGTTAGTTCTTTTATGATTCTACTGACATTAGGCTTTCGCTAGAAAATACATCGGTCTGGACCGGGTTTGAACCCGCGATCTTGGGATCAATAGGCCAGCCTTCCACTCTCGTTTGGAAGATGTAAGTTTAAGGATGCTCAACGTCAGCGCCCTTAAAAACAATTCATGCCAAAAGCCAGATATAAACTTTAACATAAAATTAAATTACTAGTAAAAAGTAAAATAAATATGCAAAACAGACAGTCAAAACCAGAACTAAACCATATGTCAATAGAATTTAGGATTGTGATGCACGCTTTTAAACATACTTAAAAAATCATCTGTCTGGGCCGAGTTTGAACCGGGTTTAACTTAGTCGCTTTTTGCTATTCGAGTTCGAAAAAATGCGAGAACTTTAAAACAGTATTCTCAAAAATGTGACAACAATCTGCTACAGAAACAAATAATAGGGGCTTTAAACACAAGCTTCACTACAACAAACGTTATGCTGCTTTCCATCTAGCTAGTGGTCTGCGTGGTTCGCTTGTTCTTGTAAGGAGGTGGCGAAAGAACTTCAGAATGCATGGATCTATATGTATAAAAATGGCCGTTTCCCTATATATGGCTGAATATCCCATACATAATTTGTTTCATAGTCACAAAGTAGCCAAAAGGTGATGCCATACTTTGCTGGTTTACTGGCGAAAAGGGCAATTTCCCCTGAATGAAGGGCATCACATTATCTGCGACAACTTTTCCACCTCCTACGAACTAGGACAAATGCTGATGAAGAGAAATGTAACAATGATTGGAACTGTGCGAAAGAACAAGCCTTTCCTTGCACCAAAACTGTTGGAGACCAAAGGAATTCCTAATTACACATCAACATTTGCTTTCACAAAGAAAAACAAATGTGTTATTCTGCAAAGCATGCTACACAAAGATGCAGAAGTCGTCGAGTCACTGTACCAAAAGAAAACCTAAAATTGATCTTAGATTACAATGCTACGAAGGGAGCTGTAGACTGCACTAGACCAGATGATTGTAGAGTAAAGAGGAAGACAAACAGATGGCCTATTGTTGTGTTCTCAGACATAGTTTATATATCTGCATTTAACTTACCCCCAATGGAAAGCAAACATCCTACAGCGAAGAAGACTGTACTGGTGAACAGCTAATTGATGGGGAAATAAAGAGACGATGAGAGAAGCTGTAAGGAGAGGAGTAAGAAGAGAGGCGGGTGTCATCTATGTGCAAAAACTGATTAGAAAAGTACAGTAAAGTGTGCTAAATGTAAGAAGCATCTGACATACACTTGCAAAAATTGTTAGTAAACGGAATAGGATCGTAAAATCAGGACACTTCATTTTAAAATGTGATTATTGTATTGTTGTACTATTGTTATCCAGTTTGAATGATTAATACATTAAACTATCTAAACCATTTATGATTTCAATACACACATGTATAAAAATATACCTGCCAGAAATAGAAGAAAAAACAAACTGGGTCTTTTTGACCCAAACGTCTTGATTGCATGTGCAAAATTAACACCTTAGTAGGGTTAAATAAACTAATAAGAAACAACCCTAAAAACTGGAATAATATCGTCCCCTTTATGTTTACAGGTACGGGTATTCAGAAAGTACTTTTTGAAATTGAGGGGGTCAGCGTAGCAGTGGTCTAACTCATCTTTTCTAAATATGGAGGAAAAACTGAAAGTTAAACACACCTTTGTCTCTTTAGGATAAGGAAAAGCTCATTTGAGTCATATTAATTGTTCACTGATACTTTCTCAGCTTATTAAACCACAATGCACTAATCAATGCAAGCATAGTTTTGATACATGACAGATTTTATGTGCTGCTAATCTTTTTCCTCTGGGGGAAAATATTAGGAGCTTCAATTTAATAATAAAAATGGGTTTTGGTCTAAACCATATAGTGAGAAGATAGTCCACATGAAAACCCAACAGATGGCCTCAATATTGCACAATGTGTGTCGGGGAAGGTTAGACCACTGTTGCGCTGATCCCCTCAATTGTAAATAAATACCTGTAGAATCACCAAAGTTTGATTTATGCTTTTGATCAAAGTTGCGTTTGATATTTGAGCGCTTTATATTTTGCAAATTGAAATATGTATATTAAACAGCAAACTTCCTTGTTGTAACGTACAACAAATTCTCTGTATCACTGTTGATGAAACAGCCATACTCGCCACTGGAACAGCTGTGAAGGGGAGAGATGGCCGGTGGAGTGAGTAGCGCAGTAGAGCGGATTTTCCCCTTGCCTGTTCTAACATAAGAAAAGCAGAGGTATTAATGAAATGTGATAAATGTTTCGCGAATGAAGGCTGTCATCGGTTGAAATTGTTATGCACAGGATTGGTTGATTTCAACCAGCTCACGAATGAGTGGAACAGTGATATTCCTGCATGTATGAAAGGTTGCGTAAAGCAAGAAGGAAAAGTACTCGCCGTGTACGAACGTAGATTGGACGTGTTTCCACCAAGTGCTTGCTATTGGCGTAGTCGCATATGTGAAGCCAAAACGTTTGACAACGGTGTTGAATTTCGCAGCTCCCACGCCAGTAGTAGCGGTTCTTCTGTGGTCCAACTCTATGGTTAAAAGTGCATCCTGAGACTTCGAGACTTGGATACAATTTTGTTGCGTATAATTTCTATCCTACTTGTTGTATTCAACGCGATTGAGTTACATGTGGTGGGTGTTCTCTCCAACATGAAAAGAGCCAATCAGCGTCGTCACATAATATGGCGGACTGCGCATGCAACATGTAGCCAGCTGTTGCATACGTACGAGTTTTCGTCGTTCTGCAATCTTTTGCATGTCATTTTGCCTTCAACACGATGTAAGAGGTTGAGGAATCTTGGTCAATTGGTAGAAAATTGCGCTAGTTTTGCGCGTCCTCTAAGCTCAATTCGTTTTATAGTAGAGCCAATCAATATACCTCGCTCGGCCCGTGCTCTGTGTAACCATGACAACGTTTTTTACCTCTGCTGCGTCTGTTCCTCCACCGAGAGTCGTGGAAATACATCCATCCCAAACCCAGACTTGATTTACCAGTCGCTCGCTATATTAATATTGCGTCCGCCATGTGTATTTCTCGCGCTTGCTACGTGTACTGTCATTTGTTTTTGGATCAAGCAGCAGACGGCGCTTGTTTTGTGTGCAGTTCGGCTTAGTTCTATGTTACGCGTAGGTTTTGCTATGTTGGAACACTCGTGTTGTGCTAATATTGCAAACCGCACGCCAGATATGGTCGTTTAAATCTTCTAGAGCAACATGGGCTACTTCATAGTGGGTACGTAACGTTTAAATTAATTGAATCCTTCGTTGTGTAGTATTAAATAAGTTATAACTATTATAATCTATTATAATTCGAATTACGGATAATCCTAGGGCTGGACCTAGGGGTACAGGCTGAAATAGAAAATTGTCTTTGGAGAAAAAAGGTTGAATACCACTGGTATGGAGATTTGTTGCATAAGCTTTTTCTTAAAGCATTGCTACGGAAAATAATCACAGAGCGAAACTGTCTTTAAAAATATGTCCTAATGCGAGGCAGCGGTTCTCTTGACTTTTTTCCAGACAGCTGTCTCGTTTAATTTTCCCTTAGAACTCATGGCTGTGTTTCTCTTTATCTATTACAAACCCAACCTGTTTAAGTTGTTCCAACAAGTTACAAATTGTGTATTTGTTAGTAAGTTATATCAGGGCATTTCTACGTGACAGTCCACGTGCGACTCCGAGCAAAACCTAATACAATAAACACACGTTGTTGTACTGAATACACTAGGTTGCCACACTTTTCATAACCTGGGCCACATTAACCACCAGAGAATGAAACCACATCATTTACTATAAGGACAATAAACTCGCAGGTCACATTAGTTTTCAAGCACGGCATGTTATTGAACTGCACTTGTGTAAAATAACTGATGTAATTAAATACTTATTGAATAATCTCGTGACAATGTGGTTCGTAGGCAATAAATAGATATTAAGTCTGTTTCGTGGAATGTTTTTAGGTTAATAGCACTTCAGATTCAGTGAAGAATGAAACTGGCTTCTCTGTGCCACAATTAGAGATATTTGTGATAATTTTGTGCTGCAATCAGCAAAATGGACTAATATTCACCAGTTATAGCAGACCTATTTTGTTAGAACAAAATATCAAAACCTATAATTAAATCAATCGGTGTATAAAAGATATTTCGTTAGGAATATGAGCAGGCATCTTAAATTACAATGATACGTATAGAATATTATCCAAACCCTCGTTAAAATATGCACGTGAGACATGGGTAATGAAGACTGGAGACATCTCAAGTCCTTGTCGGGTGTGGATATAAGAGAACTATAGTCGCTCCACTCTAAGATCCGCCCTTGTTGTAAACACAAGCTGTCAACAACTAACCCGCGATTCGCGCGCGAAACCGAAGCACGCCACAAAATATAGTACCTTAAATATTGGCGATTATATGTGACTTTTCATGATGTATGACACTCAAATATAATTTGAAACTTTTGATTAATATAAAATAATAAATAATATTAATAAGAGTAAAGGAGATTATAGCTTCCGTTTAATTGTGTCCAGTTAATCCCCTCTCACGCATCCACATGACAATGGTGTGTAATCAGTAAGGTGATAAACATGGATGCTTCTACAAGTGCTGCTAGCCTGGTTAGTGAAAATAAAGGTGAAATAGTGAAGCACTCTAAAGGCAAGCCCTTAAAAAGTGGTGAGAAACAAATAGTCTTGAATGTTTTTAACAAACTAATGCAAGAGTACCCTTCTGTCACTGTGAATAACATTGTGAAGTTAACTGCAGATTACACCGGTATTTCCGAGTGGAGTGTTAAATGTGCCCGCCCGTAAGGAACTTAAGCAAACAGGAACATTGCGGACACCAAGGAAGAACAGAAAAAAACGGAAGCCAGAATTAGAAAAAGCAGATGACTTTACTAAATGTGCTGTTCGTAGAAAAGTGCACCACTGTTTCTTCAAGAATGAACCGCCAACATTAGAAAAAGTCTTAAGTAGTGTTAACAATGATCCAGCATTACCTTCATTTAAGCGATCCACGTTTCATAAATTATTACTAGAAATTGGATTTAGTTTTATGAAGAGAAAGTGAATGTCATAATCGATAGAGAAGATATCGTGCTATGGAGGCGGCGTTACTTGCGGAATATGCGCCGATACAGAGCAGAAGGTAAGAAAATCTATTACCTTGATGAAACGTGGGTTACTGAAGGGCATTCTAAATCCCGTGCATGGACTGACATTATGACGGGCTCAAAAAAGGATGCATTTCTTTGTGGAGCGTCAACAGGGCTCAAAAATCCTACAGGGAAAGGAAAAGGCCTTATTATTGCGCACATCGGCAGTGATTCCGGTTTTGTGGAAGACGGTGTTCTAATCTTCGAGTCAAAACGTACAGGTGATTACCACGAGGATATGAATGGCGATGTTTTTAAGGAGTGGTTTGAAAGTGTACTTCCGAAACTTGAACCCGGTTGTGTTATCGTAATGGATAATGCACCTTATCACAGTGTCAGACTGGAACGTCGTCCCAACTGTTCGTGGCGAAAACAAGAAATTGCCGATTGGTTGACGTCACATAATTTGCCCTTTTGTGAATCAGATGTGAAAGCAGAGCTTCTAAATCAAGCACAAAAGGTTGCCGATAACAGTGAAAACAAATGTTATCGATGACCTTGCTAGAAAATCTGGTCGACACATAGAGAGGTTGCCCCCTTATCACAGCAACCTGAACCCAATAGAAACAATATGGGCCTTCCTCAAGGGATTCGTAGCCAGAAACAACATAACCTTCAAATTACGGGATGTTCGCAAATTATTTGAAACTGCAATATCTCAGGCGACACCTAATATGTGGCAAAATAATATACGTCATGCAACTGAGCAAGAAAATGAGATGTGGGTGATGGACGGGCTATCAGATGCTATTGTAGATCGTCTTGTGATTAGTGTGGGTGTTGATTCTTCTTCTTCCCCTTCTTCTGATGACGATGACACCACAAATGATGGAGATGCAGATGTTACACCTCTTCCCGACAGTGATGCAGATTAATGTGAGTTTTATTTTAATTATGTTACATTTAATTTCAGCTCAGCTTTTACTTACGAATGTTGGTTAATAATAATAATAATAATAATAATAATAATAATAATAATAATAATAATAATAATAATGCTAATGATAATAGTAATAGTAATGTTATTGTTATATTTGAATAATATTACTCAGGACATAAATCCTAGCGTTGTTTACTTGGAAAAAGGCAGCAACAACCCTGATAAAGATTACATGAATATAACGCGATAGCAGCGCTATTCCTAAAGCTCCCAAGTATCATTCTACTGCATCTTTAAACACAAGGATTGAGTCCACGTGGCGTTTGTTTATTTGTGTTAGTGGCAGCTGATACGAGCACGAGGTTACCGCGGAGGGATACAAGGTGCGGATCTTACGCTGGATGGAGTATAGAGGAAGAAACTAAGATATCAGAGCAAATGGAACGATCACGTCAAGAGGATGGAACCTTCTAGATTGCCATGACTAGCGCTATTTTACACACCATTAGGACGAAAAGACATCGAATGACCCCGAATGAGGTGGAGAGATCAATTTAATTAGTCTAGAGGCCTGATCTATGTGCCAGGATCGCATCAGCGTCGCCGGTGTGCCGGAATTTTGTCCCGAAGAGCTCTTTTACATGCCAGTAAATCTACTGACATGGTGCCGTCGTTTCTAAGCACACTTAAAAACCATCGGTCTGGGCCGGATTTGAACCCGCGACCTTGGGATCAGTAGGCCAGCGTCTAACCGACAGATCCATGTTACGGAAGACGATATTTGGATTTACAGCACTATTAGTCTTCGTGCTAACGTACAAATGTAATGTGTCATGCGGCAGACAATTGTAAACATCAACCAAATTAGCGTATTACGCTATAACCCCGCGGGGTAAGAGCTCTGATGTGCTCCCCACAGTATTGCACTGCATAGTAAAAAGCTGAGCGCTTCATTTTCATTCTGTCGTTTAAAATTCGAAAATAAATCAATCTAATGCATGCACACAATTTCCTTTTAGTTACATGCTTTTTAAACGTATAGACGGACAGAAAAAGAAGCTCGCGGAGCGAGTTCAGCCCCGGACATTATTTGGCAAAGCTTAGTGTACACCATTGAGGGCATTTGACTGCATTTGTCAATCCGTCACGTGCTGCTGGAGTGTTCCTCTCTAGCGCACCTTCGAGACTCTCTGCAGCTGCCTGCCAGACTTGCACAGGTCTTGGGACGACAAAATAGCGGACTGGAACACGTGTTTGACTTTACATACCTAATTTTGTATACTCTTTTTACATATTTATAGCTTAGTTTAAATTTTGACTTTTGCTACTTTTTTGTATGTGTATATATTCTCTTTCTTTACTAGTAATTTTATTTTTTAATGAAATTTATATGTGGCTATTGCCATGAACTGTTGTTTTAAGGGGCTGATGACCACGAAGTTGAACATACAACACCCACACACGCAAAGCACGGGTGCTGGTTAACGGCTCCTCTTCGAGTAAACGCTGTACATACGTTTTCTTTTAAACTCGGGAGTGCGATGAGTACGTCTTACCGCAATCTTTTTTATTTGGCACCACAGAACCACGTTCTCACAAACGCCGATGTACATAATATTTGAAAGTAGTCCGATTAGGCTGCTTTCTATTGGGGTAGGTACCTTTCGCTGTAAATCCATGCAGAAGAGCGTGCTTATGTCAGCTAATTTGGCACAAGTGCTCCATGTTCTATTTAACTGCTTCAACGCTGTGTGCCGAAGGAAATAGGAAATGAGACGTTGGTGACTTGAGTCAACACACGGTGGTGTTAGTGTCTTCCAGGGTTATTAAGCTCACTCATTCGTCACGCTAACACATAACTATTCAGTGCCTCTTTTGGGAAGTTGTACTTTGTGCAACGTTTTGTGAACTGTGTACAGCAGGTCAACCATTGAAAGGAAAAATTCTCTTATTGACGTGGGTAATTATAGCCAACAGACAGCTTCAGACCAATGGCAATACATAACACTCTAGCCTAAGTCAGCAAATGTAAACATAACCGTGCGGCCAAAGCACACGGTTTAGAACTGCCCTATATTTCCCAAGGCGCTCGCCACAACCTGTTATCCATTGTAGTGGCGTGCAAGCCACATGTTAAGTCTCCAATTTAAACGCTTTTGGTAACGCTACAGTTTTGAAATGCTTCTTCACAGAAACAGCACACAGGCTTCACTAAGTTCCTAATAAGCACTATTTGAATTCCAGTGGATAATACTGACATATTTCTTTATGGTATTGATTTATTGGTCACAATCTCTAGTTACTTTGAATACGTGTAACTTATTATAATTTATTTATTACAACAAGCTTACTGCTGGTGTTTTTAAACACACAAGCCGTGTGTAGGCAATGTTTCAAGAGGTGGAATCAGGACTGAAAAATTCAATGCCATAGCCGTGTAACTTATTAACTTGACGTCGTGGGCCATTGGTTTCCTATCTGAAATTGATTGTGTATGAACCGTCTATTCGCAGTAAAATCCGTGCGGCGTTATTCACTTACACCCGGATTCTAAGTAGTACATGTTATGGAGCTCTAGGCTACGTGGAAGAAATTGAGACTATGCGATAAGGTATTGTTCCCAGATGAAAGCAAATTCAACATATTTGTAAATGATAGCAGAATTTTGACTGAGCTTGAGCCCAAACCACTGAAACCATAGTGAAGCATGGTGATGGAGGAATTATGGTATGGGGATGGAGGGCTACAAGGGGAATATGGGAATACAGTAGGCTCTGAGCAGTAGTCAAATCTTTTAAAGGTTTGAGATTCCGTTCTCTTTGCACACAACATATAAAAAATGTTCCATTTCACGAAAGTTTTTTCCGAAACTCACAAATAACAAGGAATATCTCCGAAATGGTTCAGACTACAAAAGAATTATTTAGACAAGTTGCGTGTTTTAGCGAGATCTACATTTTTTGGAGGCTCTAATGACCTAGGTGTCAACGGGTCCTTAAACCCTAATCTCTTACGGTTTACGAGTTCCAAAGTCATCCAGAGTAAACAGGACTAATAGGCTATAGCCAGAAAATTCAAAATATACATTTCATTTGTCATACAAATATCTTAAGCGTATGGCATTTTAATAAAAATCGTTAGCCATTTTCAAGAACATCACAATTTTCGAAAAATGTTCCATGTAAAGGGTAGTGCAGGGGGGGGGGCTATTTTCCTCAAAATCTTCGTATCGCATCCTTGAAAGACATTAAACTTAAATACCAACTTTAGTTTTTAACCGACTTTTTATTTTTTGGTTGTGCTGTCCATAGACACAGACACACACACACACACACACACACACACGCGCGCGCGCGCGCGGACCTTTTTCTAAAAAAGCTTTTTTTTTATTCGGGGAGTCTCGAAACATATTTCCGGTGAAATCTCGACATCGAATTTTTGGGCGGAATACAATACTTCCTGTACTTAGCAGTAGAGAAAGTAAAAATGGTCAGAAAACATGAAATACGAAGTAAGGCGGCTCTGAAATAATATGTGCAACAAGAATGGCAAAGAGACTACCAAAAAACTGGTTCATTCCATGCCAAAGAGGTTAACGAAGTGATACATAGAAGACCAAGTATTAACATTGTAGTTATATTATGTAAATTGTCACACTCTTTGAATGCATGAATACTTTTCCCCTATTGCTGGAAGCCAGCTGGTGCAATTCTCGTGTTTACTTTTAGCAGAAGAATCCGTTTATACCTACATAGTGAATCGGTAGTAAAGCCCATACTGTTACATTACCAAATAACATCTCTGGGTTTGATTTTTAGTCCCAATAAATAAAGTTATTCTACATAAACAACGATGTATGAATACTTTTTCCATGACTGTACATGGAAATGAAACATCAGCTTGTTCCCTAGTTGAGTGATTCGGATTGGAAATTCGATTTGGCATTCTTAGCAGATATTACATAGCATATAATGATCTAATTGAGGACTTTAGGGAAAATACATCCTTATTACGGCCGGCTCCGTAGCGCACTTGGTAGCACGCTTGCCTCTGGCTCGGGGTGCACTCAGCCTCGTTAGGTCCCGGGGAGGGTAATTGAGGAGCTACTAGATGGAGAAGTAGTGGCCCCAGGCATAACTAGCTGGGAGGGCTCGGGGCGTTGACCAAGTTACAGCTTCCAGTACTGCACCCCACGCCTGTAGTGGGCAGAGATGGGGGACGCAGCGGTTGGGCGGCAAGCCTTGCCTGTTACCATGGGGTTTAATTTAATTTTTTTTACATCCTTATTACAGAATTTTTCAAACAGGAGAATATTTTTAATGTTCCATTTATATGCCGCCTTAACATGAGAGGTGATATCGGTGGCTTTAAACCTCTTGGAACAATTATAGTGGTTCTCACTGGCTTCACGTGTTGTTGAACGTGTGTATTACATTTCTTAACGTTAAATTCACACACGCACGCTCCCATGCATACTTCTAGACTCCTAGTGAAAGACAAATTCCCCCCTTCCCAGCCGAGAATGCAACTCGGGACCCCTTGCGCATTAGCCAGGTCTTCTACCGACTGAGCTACTGGGCCAGCCAGGAGAAAGTGTTATGGATACGTTCAAATTAAAAAAGGACAAATATAATTTTCCGTCTTTATCTAAACGTAAAGAATTGCTGAACGTGAAACATTTGAAATGTACGCGTGCGTTCTATCTGGTCTATGAAGTTCTGGGTTGTAGATTTCCTGGAAATGGCGTTACGTGTGTTGATTCCTTCATTACGGTGTGAATTGTCTGACCTGGATGTGATGCACGGTGCCCCATGTATGCCCAAGCCTCGTGTACACGTTAGCTAGGCTACCGTAGAGCAAGGTCATCAACCCCAAACCTTCTACCATGGCCTTGATATAATAGTGAGCGTCCAGTCTTCAGAGATGCAGCGGAATGGTTGTGGCCTTTGTCCATAAAACGCCACTGTCGGCTGTTGCATGAAACAAAAGAAGGTTGGTTGAGTAATTGCGTTTAAAAGATGGCTGGACGATTTTAAAACGTCGGTCGCATCACTCTTTGGCTAGTGAAAATTTAACAGCTAATCGATTTTGAAGAGGAAGTTATTATTTCGCGTGTAACGATGGCAGTTTTGTGGCGAGTTTAAATTAATTGCTGGAGTCGGGTTCCGCTGGGCGCTAATCAAAACAAGTTTGTGTAGCTGCTGACGTCAGAACCAGCCTGGGTTCGATAGTGCAAGTCGTCGCCAAAATACTTGAACAAAAATATAGGACTTCAGAAACTGCATCTCTGCTTAAATGAAAATGTTTATATGACTTTCTCTTCTCATTACGTTAATCCTACAAAGTATTGATGCAGAAGTGTATTACCTACTTTCTGCCACGCATATAGTAGGTAGAGAAGGTATTGCGTTCCACCGTGATTGCATTGGAAATACACGTTTCGAGGTCTCCTGAATAAAAAAGCATGTCTGTCTTTCAAGGACAGACACGGAAGATTTTTAAGAAAGATACCACCACTCCAAACTACCCTTTGCATGGGACGTTTTTCAAAAATTTCATTTTTCTTAAAGTGGCTAACGATTTTGATAAAACACATGTTTAAGATTTCATGAAAAATGAAAGGTATGTCTTAAATTTTCTGCAAGTGTCTTGAGAAATCCTCTTCATTATGACTGTTCATAACTGATAAAATTGTAGAACAGTGATGTCATTGAGGGGAAACAGGGCGGTTACTTTTCCCTTTAATAGTTACCCTTCGCTGGTGACGTAATGTATATGAAGAATAAGAAGAATGCTGGAAGGATTCCGGTTGGAATTTATAAAGGGACATGTTGAGGCTCAGCACTTTCTTATTTTGTGAAACTCTTAACAAGTGCAGAGGTACCGCATGAGCCAATGCGAGTCACATTTATCCTGCACGGCCACGCCACTAAGCCAAAGCTAGTGCACGACGAAAAAGAATGTCCCACGGTGTCACTTGTTGGCATCTCTGCGGCAAAAGATAGACACAATCTTACTATACAGAGGGGAAGAAGTGTGTTCCACCCAAAATTTCGATGCGGAGATTTCACCAAAAATGTTTTGATGCACCTTGAACACAGAAATAATCCATTTTAGAAAAAGGTGTTTATGAACAACTCAAATACCAAAAGGTTAAAAACCAAAGTTGACATTTAGGTTTAATATCTTTCAAGGATGTGTCACCAAAATTTTGAAGAAAATTCCTCCACCCTAAACTACCCTTTACATGGAATATTTTTCCTTAATTTTGATTAAAATGTCATTTTCATGGCAAACGAAAGGTGCGTAGGTATGTTTTGAATTTTCTGGCTACAGCCTATATATGCATTTCTTTGAGGAGTGAACCATTTCTAAGATATTGCTTGTTATTTCTCAAAATTTTGCAGTACTTGCAGACCGTTCTTAAATGGAAGCCCGTTATTCACTTATCTCTTAGCCATGCAAAGAGAACGGCATTTGAGAGTCATCATTTACTTAAATTAAAAATTATTTTGTTTAACGACGCTGTCAATTGCCAGAATACCATCAGCATTGCCGGTGTGCCTAATTTTTGTCCCGCAGGAGTTCTTTTACATGCCAGTAAATCTACTGACATGGAGCTGTTGTTTTTAAGCACACTTACAAACCATCGGCCTGAGCCGGGTTTGAACCCGCCACCTTG
Source organism: Tenodera sinensis (assembly GCA_030765045.1). Classification (NCBI taxonomy): domain Eukaryota; kingdom Metazoa; phylum Arthropoda; class Insecta; order Mantodea; family Mantidae; genus Tenodera; species Tenodera sinensis. The sequence continues at coordinate 7,068,981 of CM060967.1, read as the reverse complement.
GGATCAGTAGGCTAGTGTGTAACCAACTGAGCCACCCAGATCCACTCAGTCATCATGGTGACCACTCCTAAAACATTTGACTATCACTTTAGACTGTGTATCTATGAAATTTGGTGAAAATGCCCAAAATTCTGATTTATACCTTTTGTATTTTTTATTATGCTTATACTTTACACTTTAACGGTACACTTAGGTTTTCTCAATAACAGCCAGTTGTAAAGGTCCAGGAGGGCACTTAAATGTCCTAATGCGGGTGAGCGAAACTCTCGCTACAGCTTTGAAATGCTTTTTTCGTTTTCACTAGCTTTGATTTTAGTATGTTGCAGGGAATTTTGCTTCAGAGAGGTTGAGAGTTGGCTGTGCTGAAATGCCACGAATCTGACACGTTTTGCTCCCAAACAGACAAATGCAGTCAGTGTTCTGTAATCTTGCCAGGTTATTTCAGTGGTCCAGTTATGTATTAGGCATTGCTTAGGTAGTTAGTTGTTCGTTAGTCTATAGTAAAGTCGTAACAAGCAGATATTTGATGAATTTTGTGTATCAATTAGCGAAAGTGTACAGTCTAGACTCTAGAGATTCGCTAACAAAAATAAATTTCTAAATTTTATGGGCATTGCGGAGGCGAAGGGAAAGTTTCATATTAAGAAGCAACCAAACAAAGTTAAAATTTTCAAAAACTGCTACTAAGGCCAAGAAGAAAGCAACAATGTCCCAATTATGGTGCTGGGGAATTTTAAGTTGATTGGATTTAGTTTTTTTTTTTTTTTTCAGCATTTTTCGCTATTCAAGATGCTCCCTGGGCCCTATTTTATAACCTATTAGCCTGAAAGTTTCAGGAGAGCTTCAGAGATTAAAGTATTAAAATTTGTCTAGCCCTGTTTAAAAAAAAAAAATAAACAATTGAGCAGTCAGAAGAAAATTGAATTTTTTTTAATTTTCATAGATATATTGCCTTAAAGCGTACTGCATTCTCCTTGCACCTACGGGAAATAAACAATATAATTTCTACAAATGTTTATTAACGCGAAGTAGATAGAGGAATCAAGAGATAGTTTGTGCTGGAATAGAGAAAGCAGGGAGAGTACATGAGGTTTTCTTTTAGATTGCACCCAATTTTTCAATGTTTCCATGTGTGGCGTTTACACAAGTAGTTAGTTAAGCAAATCTTTGGCTACAAATAATGTTTGAATCCAAAGAAAACCTGTTATAGAAACAGTGAATGTGTATGTGTTTAGGGGACAAAGCAGACACAGCTTAAATTCGGATAAGTACCAAAGTTGATTTTTATGGCGGTGCCACATGAACCCTTTCAAAATCAAAAGTAAACAAGAGCTTTAGGAAATATTCTACGAAAGGGCAATTTGTTTAATATCTTCGTGTCACAGCTTTAAAATATACTGAACTTACATACTAAGTTTGCTATTTATCAGACTTTTCGGTTTTGGAGTTATACTGTTCACATACACTTTTTTTCTTTCTCTACTGGTAAGTAGGGGAAGTATTGTATTCCATCCAAACATTCGATGTCGAGATTTCACCGGAAATACATGTTTTGAGAACCCCTGAATAAAAAAGAGGCATTTTCAGAAAAAGGTGTGTGTGTGTGTGTGTGTGTGTGTGTGTGTGTGTGTGTGTGTGTGTGTGTGTATGGACAGCATAACTCAAAAACGAAAAGTCGGTTAAAAACCAAAGTTGTTATTTAAGTGTAATGTCTTTTAAGGATGTGACACGAAGATTTAGAGGAAAATAGTCCCACCTAAACTACCCTTTACTTGGAAAATTTTTCGAAAATTTTGATTTTCTTGAAAATCGCTCTAACGATTTTGATCAAAATACCATGTGTTTCAGATATTTTTATGCAAAATGAAATGCATATTTTCAATTTTCTTGCTATATCCCATGCAGTCGTATTTACTCTGGACGACTTTTGCATAACTGGTAAACCGTTAGAGATAGAACAAATCATACTATACAAAAATGTAGATCTTGTTATAATACACAATTTATGTCTCAATAAATTTTCTTGTAGAGTGAACCATTTCGGAGATATTCCTTGTTATGTGTGTGTTTCGGAAAACTTAAAACTTTCGTGAAATGGAACATCGTTGTTCATTTTTTTATATGTTAAGTGTGCAAAGAGAACGGGATCGTAAAGGTTTAAAATATTTGACTATCGCACAAAGCCTACTGTATTCTAATATTCCCCTTGTACCTACAAGGAAATAAGCAATAAGATAACTTGTACAAATGTTTATCTTAACTAACACGAAGAAGATATAGGAATAAGAGTTTGTAAGAATGGTTAGTACAAGAGTAGAGAAAGTCATGTGAGTGCAATACATCAGATTTTTTAAAATGCTTTGTTTAGTGAGGGGCCTCAAGACATGTATTTGTAGTGAGATCTTGATGTAGAGTTTTTTGGGTGAAAGCAATAACATTTCTCCCTACATATTAGGTAGGTAAAAGCTTGCTGGAGAATAAATGTGCAGCTTGTTGAAATTCAAGTTTGTCATTCTTTTTTGTAACTTTAATGTTTATCGAGATATTCGTAAAGTTTCCATTTTCCAATACTCTTATCATTCGTTTTTTACTGGTAAATGACCATTTTATTCCTCGGAAATTCATGCAAAGTGTGAATTTTCTATTTTAGTATCACTCCAGCTTCCTTTGTGTGTGCCTGCAGTGAAATGTGCGTTGAAGCCATCTGTACAAACGTTTATGAAGTAGATAGGACAGAGTAATGTCTATGTGAATGTTACACCATTGGCGCTGACTTAATTCACTAAATATCTGATTTCTTCTATATTTTCCAGTAAACAACTAGACTCGTATAAAATGTAAATATGTATTGTATTGGCAGACTCCATCCTGTGAGTGAAACATCTTGAAATTGGATTGGCCTCGTCATATGCAGTGAGTAAGACTTTTATCATGTGGTTTCACGGTCTTGTACCCAGAGGCTTTGGATGCTGAAACGCTATACGTACGTAGGTATCAGAAACCGCAGTGATATGTGTTATCTTGGCCTTCCTACTTCCTACCCCATGACGATGGGATGGCTTGGAATGCTGCATGTTGCTTGTCATCACCTCAATTATCAGAAACAAAGACTGTTTAGCCCTTTTGTCCAAAATGCACACACTGTGCAAGTGAAAGCATAGCATTGCATTTGATGTCTACATTGATAGTTTTGGGCTAAATATCAGTGCATAATGAACTTGTTACAGTTAACGTAAGGTGCTAGTGTGTCGTGATGACGTGCAGTGGGTTGGGTGGCCTGCTCCACGGTTCTAGAAGTACACATGGGCACTAACAACTCTGCAGGTGGTATGTCTATTTCCAATAACAGCACGGAAAATACATTCCGTATTAACACAAAATAAAAGCAATCCACTTGTTGCATTCACACAATTATTCTCTGCTCTTTCTTCTACAAACTTTTCTTATAAGATCTTATTCTAATTCTTGTTAATCGAGATTAACTTTCATTGCTCATTTTGTTGTAGGTATAAGCAGTATACACTACATTTAAGTGATAGATTTTTAATAACTGCGTCGCCATGTGATGGCTTTGAAACTTCATGCTCTTTCATGACCACGGAAAAAACGAATTCCAACTCATCACTTGAAATAAACATTTGAAATCTGACTACACAAAAAATGTAGATCTTGTTAAAGTAACTATTTCCGAGTTATTCCCTGTTCTTGGTTTGCATTTTGAAATACATTCCTTTCCTGAACTGGGAAGTCATTCGTGTTTTCTTTCTTTCTTTTTTTTTTAATTCGCTTAGTTTATTGTATTATACAGTATGTGTATTTTAGTTTTGCTAATTTGTTGTTTTCTAGTGTCTTGCATCTGGCAATGAAGCCATTAGCATCCGTGCTTTCCAATACTTTTGAACTGTAGTTTCTTCTGATCTTAATGCTTCACAGGTCTTCAAGTGGTCTTCGTTCATTTCTGCTGGATCGTTACACAGGACACATATTGGTGAAGCTGAGATACCTATTCTGTAGAGATGACTTGCTAAGCAGTCGTGATTTGTCAATAGTCGGAAGGCTGCAACCGCTGTTTTCCTTGGTCTCTGGGGGATTATATCTGGGTTGGAAAGTAGTGTAATCCATTTTTTATCTTTGGCATTTTGTTTCTATTTCTTGTAGGTATGAATGACAAAAATTTTTAATGATCAAGCGTTTTATTGAGGAATATGAGAAATTGAATTTAGACTTTTGTGTTATTGTTGTGCCTTTCTTTGCAAGTGAGTCTGCAGCTTCGTTCCCCATGACTCCACAGTGTGCTGGAATCCATTGGAGATGAACAGGCTTATTAACTTTTTGGAGTTGTGTTAACATTTTGTAGCATTCTCTAATTTTTGTTGACTTCTTTGTAGTATTTGGACATATTCCCTGAATTGCAGCTTTAGAATCTGAAAGAATTACTGCCTTGTTAAATTTATTTAAGGGAGGATTTAATAATTCTCGGAGAGCAATGTGTATAGCCTCTATTTCTCCATCATAATTTGTTGTGTCCCTGCCAACAGAATGATAAAAGGAAAAATGTGAACACGTAACTCCAGCTCCAGTAAGGTTTTCCTTGGAGGATCCATCAGTATATATGTGCAGCCACTCTTCTGTGGGATACCTAGTATTGATTGTTTCCAGAGCTAGAAGTTTTTGTATTTCTTTTGGTGTGTCTGATTTACTTATTTCCTCTATTAATTCCAAATTGAAGGTAGGTTGCAATAATTCCAATGGATTTTCTCTTATAAGTAGATTTTCTCTGGTGTTAGGAATGTTCAATTTGGATTTAATCTGTGTTACCTTTTCTAGGAAACTACTATGAGTTTTAAGGATTGAAGGGGGCAAGTTCTCTTCTGTCCATTTAGAGTTTGGCAGTCGTAACATTTTCTCGTGTTGGAGCAATGCTTGTTCTTCTATTTTTGTTGTTATTGATGGGGTCTGCGTTAAGGCAAGCATGGCATCAATAGGTGTGGATTTAACTGCTCCAGTGATTAGGCGAAGAGCCTGATTTTGTATTTGTTCAAGTTTATTGATGTTAGCATTTGCTGCTGTTATTAAAGCTTCAGAACAGTACAAGAGGTTTGGTTTAACATACATTTTGTATGTTGTGTTAAGGACTCTCCTTGAGCAGCCCCATTTAGCACCAGCTAACCTTTACAGGTTTTGCTGTTTCTTTTCAACCTTTTCTGAGATGTTTATGTTTTTTCCAACTTAGCTTTCTGTCGAAAGTGATGCCTAAGTATTTGGCATCATCAACTGCTTTGAGTGGTTTACCATTATAATTTATGTTAATATTAACTGGTTTGTATTTTAGTGTAAATAATTCATAATTTGTTTTTTCCACATTGATAGTCATGAGGTTTTTGGAGCTCCATTCTTGTACTTTGTTTAGGGCTGTTTCTATTCTGTCTTTAATTAATTCAAGTTTTTTTTTTTTTTTTTTTTTTTTGAAGAGCCTGAAGTTCAAATGACTACATCGTCAGCAAATAAAGCAATTTTGGTTTCTAAAGTTTTTATTATTGATGGAAGGTGATTTATATATATATGTTAAAGCGTGTTGTGCTCAGAACAGCACCTTGTGGAAGTCCTCGGTGTGTTTGTTTATATTTGGAAATGTATGTATTATATTTTGTGGCACAAAATCTTTGTGAAATAAACTGAGTTATCCATTTAAGCATGTTACTTTTCACACCTATTGATTGCAACTTCTCAATTAATTTGTTTCTCCAGACTGAGTCATATGCTGATTTAAAATCAATGAATACTGCCAAGGTATCCTCCTTTCTATTGAAAGCTTCCTTGATGTCTTGGCTTAGTAGGAGTACATTTTCACTTGTACTATGATTCTGTCTGAAGCCGGTCTGTGAACTATTAATTAAGTTGTAATATTCTAGGAACCAGTTAAGTCTAGATGCCACCATTCTTTCCATCACTTTTGCAATAACACTGGTCAAAGATATTGGTCTGAAACTATTAACATTGTTTGAGGGTTTGTTTTTCTTTAAAATCGGGATGATAATGGATTTTTTCCAGTCGGAAGGTACAGTCATTCTCCAGCACGTGTTATACAGTTTAAGTATTAGTTTTGCTAATAAAATATAAAAAATTGAAAGAATTACATCACCTGTGTTGAGGATACAATTCAAAGCATAAAGTAAGAATTATCACCAGGTTCCGAATGCTTGACTTGTCATAGTTTTTGTTTGGTCAATGCTGATTAAAATTATGGAATTCCCGCGGGTCATACAGTCATATTTTGGCTTTTTTAGCTTTGTCATTTTTTTGTCAGTTTTACTTTCTCTGCTACGTATAGTAGAGCAAGTATTGTGTTCCGCCCAAAAATTCTATGTCGAGATTTAATCGGAAATATATATACGTTTTGAGGTCCTCTGAGTCAAAAAAGGCATTTTAGAAAAAGGCGTCAGATGTCAGTTGTGAATGTGAACAGCCGACCGAGTATAGGGTTGTAGATTCAACTGTGCCTAACATCTATCGTATTTTTGTCTAGCTTTTCCTTTCTGGCGGCCATGCAAACATGCAAAGAGAACAGAATTTCAAAGCCATCGCATGCCGACCCGATTGTAAAAGATTTGAAGTATCGCCTAAGCCCGTTTGGTTTTCTTTCTCGATTAACAAGGAGTAGAGCAAGTGATGTGCATTTGTTTGTAGGTGGGAGATTTGATACGCAGAGGTAGGTAGGTGTGTCGTTTCGTTACCTCCATGTTGTATCGCAAGGCGACTGATTCTCTGCAGTTACTCATCATTTCTTGATGATTGCGCTGCAGTATAAAGTTAAACACGCTTTATTCTTTGAAGAAAAAAGGTTGCCTTTTGTTCTGGAAAACTGGCACCGATTGTTAACTCATTTTCCGTATTTGCTGAAGAAAGGATCCCGGGTGGGGTCGACCCGACCCGTCCCTTGCCGTCCCGCCCCACCCCGCCCCGCCCCACTGCCAGCGCGAGTACACCAAAATCGATGCAGTTGATGACGTCACGTTGTGGACGGACCGCCTGTTCATTATCTTGTCGAATAATTCAAGTTTCGTCATTGAACACGATCCAGTTAACAAAGTAAATGCTGAATTAAGAAACACGAGACGAGAGCTGTAAACATTTTTGAGTAGCTTGTTAGCTATGCTAAGTAGTGCGATTGTACACACATTCTTCGTCCAGCGAACATGGCGCGTGTCCAGTATTGAACCGTAATACTTCGGCGACTGTTTGGATTGTTCCTTCGTCTCAAGCGTGTGGTAGGGTTGTACACACGCTTGGGAAATGCCCATTGGTCGAGCCATGCCTGCCATGTGCAAAACTTGGTGGCTTACGTCCCACGGTCCACAGTAAGTAGGGGAAGTATTGTATTCCACCCAAAAATTCGATGTCGAGATTTCACCGGAAATATATTTTTTGAGACCCCCTGAATCCAAAAAAAGCATTTTTTGAAAAAGGTCCGTGTGTGTGTCTGTGGACAGCATAACTCAAAAATGAAAATTCCGTTAAAAACCAAAGTTGGTATTTAAGTTGAATGTCTTTCAAGGATGCGACACGAAGATTTTGAAGAAAATAGTCCCACCCTAAACCACCCTTTACATGGGAAATGTTTCGAAAATTTGGATTTTATTGAAAATGGCTCTTTTTCTGGCTATAGCCCATGTAGTCCTGTTTACTCTGGATGACTTTTGAATAACTCGTAAACCGTAAGAAATAGACAAAATCTTACTATACAAAAAATGTAGGTTTCGCGAAAACACAATTCATGTCTGAATAAATAGGGAGAACCATTTCGGAGATATTCCTTGTTATTTGTGTCAATTTCGGAAAACTTGTGGTGAAATGCAACATCGTTGTTCATTTTTATATGTTAAGCGTGCAAAGAGAACTGAATTTCACAGCTTTAAAAGATTTGACTATCGCACAAAGCCTACTGTATTCTAATATTCCCCTTGTACCTACAAGGAAGAAATAAGATAATTTGTATAAATATTTATCTCAACTAACATGAAGAAGATATCGTAATAAGAGTTTGTAAGAATGGTTAGTACAAGAGTAGAGAAAGTCATGTGAGTGCAACACATCAGATTTTTTTCTGTATCTTGTACGGTCTAGCGATTATTCAAGTCATTCAGAATGAAGAGCACTTGACAGGCTGTTCCCAGAAAAGTTATATCTGTACATTGTCAGGCACCTTAATCTAAATCATTACAGGCTATTTATGAGAAAATCCAAAATAACGCAAAGGGTACTTTGACACGGGGGGGGGGGGTATTTTCTTGAAAATGTTAGATGCTAGGCAAATGATAAAAGGCGGATGTATGCTGTTGATTAAATGACGGAGATGCAGGTAAGGTAACATTCCTCTTTCAGACGGTAGGTACTGTATATGTGTAGCAGTGTTCAGAAGCAACTGTCTACTTTGTCTTCGTTAATTTGGCAGGTAGAAGTGTTTGAAGTGGAGACGAATACCTTTTGAGGCATTATAATTGTTTTACTGTAGTTGGCACTGTAGAAGGTTTGGAAGAACGAGCGAGAGTAAACCTCGGATTTTGTGGGTTTTAGTTAGTAAATCCGAAATGGTTGGCTAAAGCCGACCTTCCCTTTGATGTAGGTAAGTTGTGACGTCGAACCAGTGTCCGTTCACTTTGCCCAAAGCGCCCAACACGACTTAATTAGTGGTGTGCAATTGGATTCCGGAGTCGTGCTATGATATGAAAGGCAAGTGTTATAGGCAGACACGAGACACTGGATGGGATCTGTACAGCAGCGTAGTAGTTCATATCGGATATCGGATATCAGCCACAAGGCACCAGTGCTTTTTCTAACTGCAATAGTAATAATAAAGCAACGGAAGGTTTTTATTCACCCGTTATAATAGTCTGTTTGACTGCAAGTGTAGCTATGTATTGCAGTGGATGTTATGCAATGATGTATCAGAAGTAAACATTAAGCTTTAAACCACTTTTCCACTAAGTCAACTTCACAAAAGGTGTGCGCGTGCGCGCTTAACTCCAAAACTCGACCGATCACCACGAACTTTGACACCTATGTTTTTCCATGGAGGTTTCTGTGCTATCCATGAAGGTATTACACACGGTTTTCTCTACTCTTTTGTTTTACGTAGCAGTTCACATGTTATTCTGTTCTACTCTCCAAACTGTAGGTAATAATTGATACAGTCGATACATAAGTAGACGGTGTGTATGAGGTTGATTAACTTCTGTTGACCAATTGGAACATCTAAGTGTTTTCTGAAGGTGAAGGTTTTTATGCTACTCATTGTACTAGCCAACCATTCGCATGGTTGTCTCGACCCGCTTTTCTCTTACATAACGTTCACATGCCCTTCTCTACTCCCTCTTCTATATGACTGAAATAGACATGCGTATTACATTTGTGTACTTGCTTTTCTTCCAGGAGTATTTGTGGTTGTTCAACAGTGCACTTACATAGTGTCCGGTGTTTTTATTTTCTTTTCGTTGTTTGTGGTATCATAAGAGTTGAATTAGCTCTTGTTCAAGTGTATTGAAACATGTTTTGACATGTGTCCAAAGAAACACGAGGCTATTGGGCAAGTGCGAGCCGTAGGGTTGAATGGTTATACCACGGGTAGTAACGCCGGGTATTTGTACAGGTTTGTAAGGAAGCTAAATTGATATTCACAATGATAAGTTATAGCACGGGTAGTAACGCCGGGTATTTGTACAGGTTTGTAAGGAAGCTAAATTGATATTCACAATGATAAGTTATACCACGGGTAGTAACGCCGGGTATTTGTACAGGTTTGTAAGGAAGCTAAATTGATATTCACAATGATAAGTTATACCACGGGTAGTAACGCCGGGTATTTGTACAGGTTTGTAAGGAAGCTAAATTGATATTCACAATGATAAGTTATAGCACGGGTAGTAACGCCGGGTATTTGTACAGGTTTGTAAGGAAGCTAAATTGATATTCACAATGATAAGTTATACCACGGGTAGTAACGCCGGGTATTTGTACAGGTTTGTAAGGAAGCTAAATTGATATTCACAATGATAAGTTATACCACGGGTAGTAACGCCGGGTATTTGTACAGGTTTGTAAGGAAGCTAAATTGATATTCACAATGATAAGTTATAGCACGGGTAGTAACGCCGGGTATTTGTACAGGTTTGTAAGGAAGCTAAATTGATATTCACAATGATAAGTTATAGCACGGGTAGTAACGCCGGGTATTTGTACAGGTTTGTAAGGAAGCTAAATTGATATTCACAATGATAAGTTATAGCACGGGTAGTAACGCCGGGTATTTGTACAGGTTTGTAAGGAAGCTAAATTGATATTCACAGTGATAAATTATAGCACGGGTAGTAACGCCGGGTATTTGTACAAGTTTGTAAGGAAGCTAAATTGATATTCACAATGATAAGTTATAGCACGGGTAGTAACGCCGGGTATTTGTACAGGTTTGTAAGGAAGCTAAATTGATATTCAGAATGATAAGTTATAGCACGGGTAGTAACGCCGGGTATTTGTACAGGTTTGTAAGGAAGCTAAATTGATATTCACAATGATAAGTTATAGCACGGGTAGTAACGCCGGGTATTTGTACAGGTTTGTAAGGAAGCTAAATTGATATTCACAATGATAAGTTATACCACGGGTAGTAACGCCGGGTATTTGTACAGGTTTGTAAGGAAGCTAAATTGATATTCACAATGATAAGTTATAGCACGGGTAGTAACGCCGGGTATTTGTACAGGTTTGTAAGGAAGCTAAATTGATATTCACAATGATAAGTTATAGCACGGGTAGTAACGCCGGGTATTTGTACAGGTTTGTAAGGAAGCTAAATTGATATTCACAATGATAAGTTATAGCACGGGTAGTAACGCCGGGTATTTGTACAGGTTTGTAAGGAAGCTAAATTGATATTCAGAATGATAAGTTATAGCACGGGTAGTAACGCCGGGTATTTGTACAGGTTTGTAAGGAAGCTAAATTGATATTCACAGTGATAAGTTATACCACGGGTAGTAACGCCGGGTATTTGTACAAGTTTGTAAGGAAGCTAAATTGATATTCACAATGATAAGTTATGGCACGGGTAGTAACGCCGGGTATTTGTACAAGTTTGTAAGGAAGCTAAATTGATATTCACAATGATAAGTTATAGCACGGGTAGTAACGCCGGGTATTTGTACAAGTTTGTAAGGAAGCTAAATTGATATTCAGAATGATAAGTTATAGCACGGGTAGTAACGCCGGGTATTTGTACAAGTTTGTAAGGAAGCTAAATTGATATTCAGAATGATAAGTTATAGCACGGGTAGTAACGCCGGGTATTTGTACACGTTTGTAAGGAAGCTAAATTGATATTCACAATGATAAGTTATAGCACGGGTAGTAACGCCGGGTATTTGTACAAGTTTGTAAGGAAGCTAAATTGATATTCAGAATGATAAGTTATAGCACGGGTAGTAACGCCGGGTATTTGTACAAGTTTCTAAGGAAGCTAAATTGATATTCAGAATGATAAGTTATAGCACGGGTAGTAACGCCGGGTATTTGTACAAGTTTGTAAGGAAGCTAAATTGATATTCAGAATGATAAGTTATAGCACGGGTAGTAACGCCGGGTATTTGTACAAGTTTGTAAGGAAGCTAAATTGATATTCAGAATAAGTTATAGCACGGGTAGTAACGCCGGGTATTTGTACAAGTTTGTAAGGAAGCTAAATTGATATTCAGAATGATAAGTTATAGCACGGGTAGTAACGCCGGGTATTTGTACACGTTTGTAAGGAAGCTAAATTGATATTCACAATGATAAGTTATAGCACGGGTAGTAACGCCGGGTATTTGTACAAGTTTGTAAGGAAGCTAAATTGATATTCAGAATGATAAGTTATAGCACGGGTAGTAACGCCGGGTATTTGTACAAGTTTGTAAGGAAGCTAAATTGATATTCAGAATGATAAGTTATAGCACGGGTAGTAACGCCGGGTATTTGTAGAAGTTTGTAAGGAAGCTAAATTGATATTCAGAATGATAAGTTATAGCACGGGTAGTAACGCCGGGTATTTGTACAAGTTTGTAAGGAAGCTAAATTGATATTCACAATGATAAGTTATAGCACGGGTAGTAACGCCGGGTATTTGTACAAGTTTGTAAGGAAGCTAAATTGATATTCAGAATGATAAGTTATAGCACGGGTAGTAACGCCGGGTATTTGTTCAAGTTTGTAAGGAAGCTAAATTGATATTCAGAATGATAAGTTATAGCACGGGTAGTAACGCCGGGTATTTGTACACGTTTGTAAGGAAGCTAAATTGATATTCACAATGATAAGTTATAGCACGGGTAGTAACGCCGGGTATTTGTACAAGTTTGTAAGGAAGCTAAATTGATATTCAGAATGATAAGTTATAGCACGGGTAGTAACGCCGGGTATTTGTACAAGTTTGTAAGGAAGCTAAATTGATATTCACAATGATAAGTTATAGCACGGGTAGTAACGCCGGGTATTTGTACAGGTTTGTAAGGAAGCTAAATTGATATTCACAATGATAAGTTATAGCACGGGTAGTAACGCCGGGTATTTGTACAGGTTTGTAAGGAAGCTAAATTGATATTCACAATGATAAGTTATAGCACGGGTAGTAACGCCGGGTATTTGTACAGGTTTGTAAGGAAGCTAAATTGAAATTCACAATGATAAGTTATAGCACGGGTAGTAACGCCGGGTATTTGTACAGGTTTGTAAGGAAGCTAAATTGATATTCACAATGATAAGTTATAGCACGGGTAGTAACGCCGGGTATTTGTACAGGTTTGTAAGGAAGCTAAATTGATATTCACAATGATAAGTTATAGCACGGGTAGTAACGCCGGGTATTTGTACAGGTTTGTAAGGAAGCTAAATTGATATTCACAATGATAAGTTATAGCACGGGTAGTAACGCCGGGTATTTGTACAGGTTTGTAAGGAAGCTAAATTGATATTCACAATGATAAGTTATAGCACGGGTAGTAACGCCGGGTATTTGTACAGGTTTGTAAGGAAGCTAAATTGATATTCACAATGATAAGTTATAGCACGGGTAGTAACGCCGGGTATTTGTACAGGTTTGTAAGGAAGCTAAATTGATATTCACAATGATAAGTTATAGCACGGGTAGTAACGCCGGGTATTTGTACAGGTTTGTAAGGAAGCTAAATTGATATTCACAGTGATAAATTATAGCACGGGTAGTAACGCCGGGTATTTGTACAAGTTTGTAAGGAAGCTAAATTGATATTCACAATGATAAGTTATAGCACGGGTAGTAACGCCGGGTATTTGTACAGGTTTGTAAGGAAGCTAAATTGATATTCAGAATGATAAGTTATAGCACGGGTAGTAACGCCGGGTATTTGTACAGGTTTGTAAGGAAGCTAAATTGATATTCACAATGATAAGTTATAGCACGGGTAGTAACGCCGGGTATTTGTACAGGTTTGTAAGGAAGCTAAATTGATATTCACAATGATAAGTTATACCACGGGTAGTAACGCCGGGTATTTGTACAGGTTTGTAAGGAAGCTAAATTGATATTCACAATGATAAGTTATAGCACGGGTAGTAACGCCGGGTATTTGTACAGGTTTGTAAGGAAGCTAAATTGATATTCACAATGATAAGTTATAGCACGGGTAGTAACGCCGGGTATTTGTACAGGTTTGTAAGGAAGCTAAATTGATATTCACAATGATAAGTTATAGCACGGGTAGTAACGCCGGGTATTTGTACAGGTTTGTAAGGAAGCTAAATTGATATTCAGAATGATAAGTTATAGCACGGGTAGTAACGCCGGGTATTTGTACAGGTTTGTAAGGAAGCTAAATTGATATTCACAGTGATAAGTTATACCACGGGTAGTAACGCCGGGTATTTGTACAAGTTTGTAAGGAAGCTAAATTGATATTCACAATGATAAGTTATGGCACGGGTAGTAACGCCGGGTATTTGTACAAGTTTGTAAGGAAGCTAAATTGATATTCACAATGATAAGTTATAGCACGGGTAGTAACGCCGGGTATTTGTACAAGTTTGTAAGGAAGCTAAATTGATATTCAGAATGATAAGTTATAGCACGGGTAGTAACGCCGGGTATTTGTACAAGTTTGTAAGGAAGCTAAATTGATATTCAGAATGATAAGTTATAGCACGGGTAGTAACGCCGGGTATTTGTACACGTTTGTAAGGAAGCTAAATTGATATTCACAATGATAAGTTATAGCACGGGTAGTAACGCCGGGTATTTGTACAAGTTTGTAAGGAAGCTAAATTGATATTCAGAATGATAAGTTATAGCACGGGTAGTAACGCCGGGTATTTGTACAAGTTTGTAAGGAAGCTAAATTGATATTCACAATGATAAGTTATACCACGGGTAGTAACGCCGGGTATTTGTACAAGTTTGTAAGGAAGCTAAATTGATATTCAGAATGATAAGTTATAGCACGGGTAGTAACGCCGGGTATTTGTACAAGTTTGTAAGGAAGCTAAATTGATATTCACAATGATAAGTTATAGCACGGGTAGTAACGCCGGGTATTTGTACAAGTTTGTAAGGAAGCTAAATTGATATTCAGAATGATAAGTTATAGCACGGGTAGTAACGCCGGGTATTTGTACAAGTTTGTAAGGAAGCTAAATTGATATTCACAATGATAAGTTATAGCACGGGTAGTAACGCCGGGTATTTGTACAGGTTTGTAAGGAAGCTAAATTGATATTCAGAATGATAAGTTATAGCACGGGTAGTAACGCCGGGTATTTGTACAGGTTTGTAAGGAAGCTAAATTGATATTCACAATGATAAGTTATAGCACGGGTAGTAACGCCGGGTATTTGTACAGGTTTGTAAGGAAGCTAAATTGATATTCACAATGATAAGTTATACCACGGGTAGTAACGCCGGGTATTTGTACAGGTTTGTAAGGAAGCTAAATTGATATTCACAATGATAAGTTATAGCACGGGTAGTAACGCCGGGTATTTGTACAGGTTTGTAAGGAAGCTAAATTGATATTCACAATGATAAGTTATAGCACGGGTAGTAACGCCGGGTATTTGTACAGGTTTGTAAGGAAGCTAAATTGATATTCACAATGATAAGTTATAGCACGGGTAGTAACGCCGGGTATTTGTACAGGTTTGTAAGGAAGCTAAATTGATATTCAGAATGATAAGTTATAGCACGGGTAGTAACGCCGGGTATTTGTACAGGTTTGTAAGGAAGCTAAATTGATATTCACAGTGATAACTTATACCACGGGTAGTAACGCCGGGTATTTGTACAAGTTTGTAAGGAAGCTAAATTGATATTCACAATGATAAGTTATGGCACGGGTAGTAACGCCGGGTATTTGTACAAGTTTGTAAGGAAGCTAAATTGATATTCACAATGATAAGTTATAGCACGGGTAGTAACGCCGGGTATTTGTACAAGTTTGTAAGGAAGCTAAATTGATATTCAGAATGATAAGTTATAGCACGGGTAGTAACGCCGGGTATTTGTACAAGTTTGTAAGGAAGCTAAATTGATATTCAGAATGATAAGTTATAGCACGGGTAGTAACGCCGGGTATTTGTACACGTTTGTAAGGAAGCTAAATTGATATTCACAATGATAAGTTATAGCACGGGTAGTAACGCCGGGTATTTGTACAAGTTTGTAAGGAAGCTAAATTGATATTCAGAATGATAAGTTATAGCACGGGTAGTAACGCCGGGTATTTGTACAAGTTTGTAAGGAAGCTAAATTGATATTCAGAATGATAAGTTATAGCACGGGTAGTAACGCCGGGTATTTGTACAAGTTTGTAAGGAAGCTAAATTGATATTCAGAATGATAAGTTATAGCACGGGTAGTAACGCCGGGTATTTGTACAAGTTTGTAAGGAAGCTAAATTGATATTCACAATGATAAGTTATAGCACGGGTAGTAACGCCGGGTATTTGTACAAGTTTGTAAGGAAGCTAAATTGATATTCAGAATGATAAGTTATAGCACGGGTAGTAACGCCGGGTATTTGTACAAGTTTGTAAGGAAGCTAAATTGATATTCAGAATGATAAGTTATAGCACGGGTAGTAACGCCGGGTATTTGTACACGTTTGTAAGGAAGCTAAATTGATATTCACAATGATAAGTTATAGCACGGGTAGTAACGCCGGGTATTTGTACAAGTTTGTAAGGAAGCTAAATTGATATTCAGAATGATAAGTTATAGCACGGGTAGTAACGCCGGGTATTTGTACAAGTTTGTAAGGAAGCTAAATTGATATTCACAATGATAAGTTATAGCACGGGTAGTAACGCCGGGTATTTGTACAGGTTTGTAAGGAAGCTAAATTGATATTCACAATGATAAGTTATAGCACGGGTAGTAACGCCGGGTATTTGTACAGGTTTGTAAGGAAGCTAAATTGATATTCACAATGATAAGTTATAGCACGGGTAGTAACGCCGGGTATTTGTACAGGTTTGTAAGGAAGCTAAATTGAAATTCACAATGATAAGTTATAGCACGGGTAGTAACGCCGGGTATTTGTACAGGTTTGTAAGGAAGCTAAATTGATATTCACAATGATAAGTTATAGCACGGGTAGTAACGCCGGGTATTTGTACAGGTTTGTAAGGAAGCTAAATTGATATTCACAATGATAAGTTATAGCACTGGTAGTAACGCCGGGTATTTGTACAGGTTTGTAAGGAAGCTAAATTGATATTCACAATGATAAGTTATAGCACGGGTAGTAACGCCGGGTATTTGTACAGGTTTGTAAGGAAGCTAAATTGATATTCACAATGATAAGTTATAGCACGGGTAGTAACGCCGGGTATTTGTACAGGTTTGTAAGGAAGCTAAATTGATATTCACAATGATAAGTTATAGCACGGGTAGTAACGCCGGGTATTTGTACAGGTTTGTAAGGAAGCTAAATTGATATTCACAATGATAAGTTATAGCACGGGTAGTAACGCCGGGTATTTGTACAGGTTTGTAAGGAAGCTAAATTGATATTCACAATGATAAGTTATAGCACGGGTAGTAACGCCGGGTATTTGTACAGGTTTGTACGGAAGCTAAATTGATATTCACAATGATAAGTTATAGCACGGGTAGTAACGCCGGGTATTTGTACAGGTTTGTAAGGAAGCTAAATTGATATTCACAATGATAAGTTATACCACGGGTAGTAACGCCGGGTATTTGTACAGGTTTGTAAGGAAGCTAAATTGATATTCACAATGATAAGTTATAGCACGGGTAGTAACGCCGGGTATTTGTACAAGTTTGTAAGGAAGCTAAATTGATATTCACAATGATAAGTTATAGCACGGGTAGTAACGCCGGGTATTTGTACAAGTTTGTAAGGAAGCTAAATTGATATTCACAATGATAAGTTATAGCGCGGGTAGTAACGCCGGGTATTTGTACAGGTTTGTAAGGAAGCTAAATTGATATTCACAATGATAAGTTATACCACGGGTAGTAACGCCGGGTATTTGTACAGGTTTGTAAGGAAGCTAAATTGATATTCACAATGATAAGTTATAGCACGGGTAGTAACGCCGGGTATTTGTACAGGTTTGTAAGGAAGCTAAATTGATATTCACAATGATAAGTTATAGCACGGGTAGTAACGCCGGGTATTTGTACAGGTTTGTAAGGAAGCTAAATTGATATTCACAATGATAAGTTATAGCACGGGTAGTAACGCCGGGTATTTGTACAGGTTTGTAAGGAAGCTAAATTGATATTCACAATGATAAGTTATAGCACGGGTAGTAACGCCGGGTATTTGTACAGGTTTGTAAGGAAGCTAAATTGATATTCACAATGATAAGTTATAGCACGGGTAGTAACGCCGGGTATTTGTACAGGTTTGTAAGGAAGCTAAATTGATATTCACAATAAGTTATAGCACGGGTAGTAACGCCGGGTATTTGTACAGGTTTGTAAGGAAGCTAAATTGATATTCACAATGATAAGTTATACCACGGGTAGTAACGCCGGGTATTTGTACAGGTTTGTAAGGAAGCTAAATTGATATTCACAATGATAAGTTATAGCACGGGTAGTAACGCCGGGTATTTGTACAAGTTTGTAAGGAAGCTAAATTGATATTCACAATGATAAGTTATAGCACGGGTAGTAACGCCGGGTATTTGTACAAGTTTGTAAGGAAGCTAAATTGATATTCACAATGATAAGTTATACCACGGGTAGTAACGCCGGGTATTTGTACAGGTTTGTAAGGAAGCTAAATTGATATTCACAATGATAAGTTATAGCACGGGTAGTAACGCCGGGTATTTGTACAGGTTTGTAAGGAAGCTAAATTGATATTCACAGTGATAAGTTATACCACGGGTAGTAACGCCGGGTATTTGTACAAGTTTGTAAGGAAGCTAAATTGATATTCACAATGATAAGTTATAGCACGGGTAGTAACGCTGTGTATTTGTACAGGTTTGTAAGGAAGCTAAATTGATATTCACAATGATAAGTTATAGCACGGGTAGTAACGCCGGGTATTTGTATAGGTTTGTAAGGAAGCTAAATTGATATTCACAATGATAAGTTATAGCACGGGTAGTAACGCCGGGTATGTGTACAGGTTTGTAAGGAAGCTAAATTGATATTCACAATGATAAGTTATAGCACGGGTAGTAACGCCGGGTATTTGTATAGGTTTGTAAGGAAGCTAAATTGATATTCACAATGATAAGTTATAGCACGGGTAGTAACGCCGGGTATTTGTACAGGTTTGTAAGGAAGCTAAATTGATATTCACAATGATAAGTTATAGCACGGGTAGTAACGCCGGGGATTTGTACACGTTTGTAAGGAAGCTAAATTGATATTCACAATGATAAGTTATAGCACGGGTAGTAACGCCGGGTATTTGTATAGGTTTGTAAGGAAGCTAAATTGATATTCACAATGATAAGTTATACCACGGGTAGTAACGCCGGGTATTTGTATAGGTTTGTAAGGAAGCTAAATTGATATTCACAATGATAAGTTATAGCACGGGTAGTAACGCCGGGTATTTGTACAGGTTTGTAAGGAAGCTAAATTGATATTCACAATGATAAGTTATAGCACGGGTAGTAACGCCGGGTATTTGTACAGGTTTGTAAGGAAGCTAAATTGATATTCACAATGATAAGTTATAGCACGGGTAGTAACGCCGGGTATTTGTACAGGTTTGTAAGGAAGCTAAATTGATATTCACAATGATAAGTTATAGCACGGGTAGTAACGCCGGGTATTTGTACAGGTTTGTAAGGAAGCTAAATTGATATTCACAATGATAAGTTATAGCACGGGTAGTAACGCCGGGTATTTGTACAGGTTTGTAAGGAAGCTAAATTGATATTCACAATGATAAGTTATAGCACGGGTAGTAACGCCGGGTATTTGTACAGGTTTGTAAGGAAGCTAAATTGATATTCACAATAAGTTATAGCACGGGTAGTAACGCCGGGTATTTGTACAGGTTTGTAAGGAAGCTAAATTGATATTCACAATGATAAGTTATACCACGGGTAGTAACGCCGGGTATTTGTACAGGTTTGTAAGGAAGCTAAATTGATATTCACAATGATAAGTTATAGCACGGGTAGTAACGCCGGGTATTTGTACAAGTTTGTAAGGAAGCTAAATTGATATTCACAATGATAAGTTATAGCACGGGTAGTAACGCCGGGTATTTGTACAAGTTTGTAAGGAAGCTAAATTGATATTCACAATGATAAGTTATACCACGGGTAGTAACGCCGGGTATTTGTACAGGTTTGTAAGGAAGCTAAATTGATATTCACAATGATAAGTTATAGCACGGGTAGTAACGCCGGGTATTTGTACAGGTTTGTAAGGAAGCTAAATTGATATTCACAGTGATAAGTTATACCACGGGTAGTAACGCCGGGTATTTGTACAAGTTTGTAAGGAAGCTAAATTGATATTCACAATGATAAGTTATAGCACGGGTAGTAACGCTGTGTATTTGTACAGGTTTGTAAGGAAGCTAAATTGATATTCACAATGATAAGTTATAGCACGGGTAGTAACGCCGGGTATTTGTATAGGTTTGTAAGGAAGCTAAATTGATATTCACAATGATAAGTTATAGCACGGGTAGTAACGCCGGGTATGTGTACAGGTTTGTAAGGAAGCTAAATTGATATTCACAATGATAAGTTATAGCACGGGTAGTAACGCCGGGTATTTGTATAGGTTTGTAAGGAAGCTAAATTGATATTCACAATGATAAGTTATAGCACGGGTAGTAACGCCGGGTATTTGTACAGGTTTGTAAGGAAGCTAAATTGATATTCACAATGATAAGTTATAGCACGGGTAGTAACGCCGGGGATTTGTACACGTTTGTAAGGAAGCTAAATTGATATTCACAATGATAAGTTATAGCACGGGTAGTAACGCCGGGTATTTGTACAGGTTTGTAAGGAAGCTAAATTGATATTCACAATGATAAGTTATACCACGGGTAGTAACGCCGGGTATTTGTATAGGTTTGTAAGGAAGCTAAATTGATATTCACAATGATAAGTTATAGCACGGGTAGTAACGCCGGGTATTTGTACAGGTTTGTAAGGAAGCTAAATTGATATTCACAATGATAAGTTATAGCACGGGTAGTAACGCCGGGTATTTGTACAGGTTTGTAAGGAAGCTAAATTGATATTCACAATGATAAGTTATAGCACGGGTAGTAACGCCGGGTATTTGTACAGGTTTGTAAGGAAGCTAAATTGATATTCACAATGATAAGTTATAGCACGGGTAGTAACGCCGGGTATTTGTACAGGTTTGTAAGGAAGCTAAATTGATATTCACAATGATAAGTTATAGCACGGGTAGTAACGCCGGGTATTTGTACAGGTTTGTAAGGAAGCTAAATTGATATTCACAATGATAAGTTATAGCACGGGTAGTAACGCCGTGTATTTGTACAAGTTTGTAAGATATAGTTGATTATTGCAATTACACATTCCGAAAGGGGAAACGGCCAAGTAGAGTATAAATGAAAAAATGAGAACGTGAAATTTTCTTATAGAACTGAACTTTTTTGTTCCTTTTTTCTATTACGTATAGTAAGTAGAGGAAGTATTCTGTTGCACCTAAACATTCGATGTCGAGATTCCATCGGAAATATGTTCTGTGGCCCTCTGAATCCCCCCAAAAAGAGCATTTTTAGAAAAAGGTATGCGTGCGTACGTGCGGACAGCGTAACTCAAACACTAAAAGTTGGTTAAGAACCAAAGTTGGCACTTCAGCCGAACATGTTTAAAGGATGCGACACGAACAATTCCCCCACACTAAACTACCCTTTACATGGAACGTTTTTTCAAAACTATTTTCTCGAAAATGTTTAACGATTTTGATTAAAATGTCATGTTTAAGGTATTTTTATGACAAATGGAACGTATATTTTGTGTTTTGTGGCTATAGCCTATGTAGTCCTGTATACTCTGGATGACTTCTGAATAACTCGTAAAGCGTAAGAGATAGACGAAATCGTACTGTACAAAAAATGTAGATCTTGCTAAAACACACAGTTTATGCCCAAATAAGTTTTTTTGTAGAGTGAACTATTTCGGAGATATTCCTTGTTATTTATGTGAGTTTTGAAAAAACTTAAGACTTTCGCAAATGGAAGATCGTGATACATTTTTTATGTCTTAGCCTTGCAAATAAAATGGAATCTTAAAGCTTTAAAAGATTTGACAATCGCCCAAAACTTGCTGTATTCCCATATTCCCCTTGTACCTAGAAGGGAATAAGCAATAAGATAATTTGTACAAATGTTAATCTCAACTAACACGAAGAAGATATGTACGTAAAGGAATGAGTTTGCAAGAATGGTTAGTACAAGAGTAGAGAAAGTCATGTGAGTGCAACACATCACTTTATTATTATTATTATTATTATTATTATTATTATTATTATTATTATTATTATTATTATTATTATTATTATTATTATTATTATTATTATTATTATTATTATTATCATCATCATCATCATTATCATTATTATTATCATTATTATTGTTGTTGTTCTTGTTCTTGTTCAAATTAATTTTATTTTAATATAAGAAAGCAGTAGACGAAACAGACACAAGATAACATATTTAGAGTACATATGTATATCATGCCATTACTGTTATTCATAGTCTAACAAATGACGAGGTCCTCGTGCCTTACACTGGTTTAAAAAAGTTATGAATCTTTTGGTTTAATTTTCCCACAGTTATACACTAATTACTTACATGCCCTAAGCTCAGAGTGCTGTCAACATAGGCATCTATATGGTTATTGTAGTTGGAATTTGCATGGAGATATGAGTAGCCGACTGCAAACAGCGCTACCGGCCGGCCGCATGCAGGTGAATTTCCAACGGTACATGTTTGTCAACTGTTAAATCTGCTACTTCATGTTGAAAGTAGGAAATCCACTGGATGAGAAGACACGCTTTTGTTAGTTGATGAAAACACTGACATGGACGTGTTCCCCAAATACAAATATTACAATCGAATGTGATGGATAACCTTATATCGAAGATATGCGGCGGATTATCTAATAACGCCGTGCATGAAATATTGCTTGGCATTTATCACCTCTCTCGTGACATTGCAGAAGCCTTAACAATCCAATCAATACCCTACTGTTCTAGTGGGCTCAGGTTCGGAACCATGGCGATGTACGCATTTCACACTCCTGAATTACTCGTCTCCGCTTCAAAAAACTCCAGCACTTAAATTATCGAGAGAAAATGTTCACGTTTAATGTGCAGAAAGAACAAACGATATTATGGTTTGCGTGCTCTGGTTTCCAAGTTGTTTTTTATTTTATAGTTTGTACTTTCTGCAATGCAGAAGTTTAGTGTTCCAGATACCGAGGTTTCGATAGAAATGCATATTTTGAGACCCTTGAATAAGAAGGAAAACAGATTTAGTAAAAGCGCGTTTGTGTGGATGTATGTGAACTGCAAAACTCAAAAATGAAGATATGCATTTTGCTTTCACGGCCGGTGTCTTGATTATTCCAAATGTTTAGTTCTTCCGGGCTTGTAATCCGTGGTCTAGAAGGCATGGTAGATACCAACGTTTCGCCAAGTACTGCGCTTGGCGTCGTGTTACCCTGATGATGCCAAGCGCACTATTTGGCGAAACGTTGGTATCTACCATGCCTTCTAGACCACGGACTACAAGCCCGGAAGAACTAAACATTTGGAATAATCAAAAATGAAGAGTTCTTTAAATAGAAACGTGCTGCTTACGTTCTGCATTTTCCAAAGATATAACACGAATATTTTCAAGGAGCCTCTCCCTCCCCAACTTAATATCCTTTACGTGGAAACGTGTTTTTTCCCCCTCTCGAGATTGTATTAATGATTTTGGTTAAAATGGAAGGCACTGCTGTACTTATTTACATGACAAATAAAATGTATGTGTTGAATTTTAGACTCTGAAGCCTTCTTTATTCTGAATGATATCTGTATCTGTAACTGGTAAACCGCAAGAAAGACCTTACTACACAAAAATGTAGATCACGTTAGAGCACACCATTTGAGTCAAATACATTTTTGTGACATTAACTATTTCGGAAATATTCTTTGTTGGTTTGAATCTTCAAGTACTTAAAACGTATTCTTAAGAAGAAAATGCCCTACTTGTTTTTCTCTTCTGTACCATTTACCTAATCGATAGAGAAGGTATTGCATTCCTCTAAAAATTCAGCACCAAAGTTTTACTGGAAATACGTGTTTTGAGGCCCCCTGAATTAAAACCACTTTTTTTTATATAAAAAGACTCGTGTGGTTATGATCGAAATTGCGACCAGCATCTTCCAAGGAGCACACACGAAGTTTTCCAAGAAAATCCCTCTACCTCGGCTCTTTACATGGAAATTTTTCGAAATGTTACGTTCCCTCTAAAATGCGTAACGATTTTGATTAAAATGCCAAACGTTTAATGAATGTGGATGACAAAATAATCATCTTGAATTTTGTGGCAATCACCTGTAAAGACGACATAGACTAAAAAGCAGTGCACTGAAATATAGATATATTTAAGACAGTGCATTTCAGAGGAGTTTTATGAACTACTACCGAGGTATGCGTTAATATTGGATGTTGTTCCGTCTCGCGATGTCCTGCGCCTGTGTATCCATGTGCGTCCATTAGTAATATGAGGTTTTGGTTTATGGAAGCGATATAGGAAACATTCACAAAAGGAATAGGATAGACGCGGAGGGAACTTTGGCACTTCGACCTTGGAAATGTATGTCCCGAAGGGAGAGGTGAGGCGAGAGAAGACAGAGAGCGGCCAGAACACAGTAGAGCAGGCGTGTCAAACAGCACTCACCAGGTGTGAACATATTCCCCTATTTTCCCTCCCTTCAAATCGGAAAACGAGAAAAAGGAAGCGAAAACCGGTTCTACTAGCGCGTGCTACTGCAGTTAAGGAGGGGTAGACTCCTCTCTTCGCACCCTCGGAGTGATGTTTGACAGGCCTGCAGTAGAGGGTAGGTGTCCCTAACTTTTCCCAGTTGTAAGCACCCTAATGTCAGGCAGTACACCGGTACTGTCTCATGTTGATATTTAGCTGTTATTAATTGTGTATTAATAATCTAAATATTTTTGCTATATATTTATAGTTTTAAAATGTTGGTTTTTAAAATGTTTAAAGTTTAAAATGTAAATTTAAATTTTGTATAATTTAAATTTTTAGTTTATGTTTTTTAAGAATTTGAAAGAATAGTAAATTTTGTTGTGAAAATTGTTAGTTGAAATTAGTGGTTGGTTAATTTTATGAATTTAGAGAAATGTTCAGGAATAATTTGAAATTTTTGTTATTTATATTATTAAATATTTTAAACTGTTAAGTTTAAAAATTAATAATGCTCATATTTTTTTATATTATTTATTGGTATTAATTGCGTACTAATAGTCTTTATATGTTAGTTAATATTTAAATGTTTTTGTTATATATTTATAGTATTAAATTTTTTTTAATTTTAAAATTGAAATTTAAATGTTGTATAATTTAAATTTTACCTTATGGTTTTTAAGAATTCAGAAGAATAGTAAATTGTGTTTTGAAAATTGATAGTGAGTTGAAATTAGTGGTTGGTTAATTTTATGAATTTAGAGAAATGTTTTGGAATAATTTGAAATTTTTATGGAGAATTGTGTGTAATTTGTGTATTTGTATATTTTAATTGATTTAATTAGTTGTAAAAATTATCCTTTTTTAAATACTGGATACCAGTATTTGTAATATCGGTTACCGGCATTTTGTATTATAGATTTGTCAGTTTATAAATTAAATCTTTTTTCTTTTTATTTTAGTAGATGATTAACTGGATACCAGTTAATTTTAATGCTGGATACCAGTATTATTTGTATATTTATTCTGTATTTGAATTGGTAGCTTATTTTATTTTATTTTAATTTTTCTTATCTGAAAAATTGTTTGTAGATTTGTATATTTTTTATAGTTTATTAATAAATGTATGGAATTTGGAAGGGACAATGGGCTGATGGACAGACTGTAAGCATGTAGTCATAAAAAGAATGAAGTAAGTTGTTTGAGTTTGGTAGAAATGTTCATGGGCTGTGAACAGTTTTCCATTTGGATGAGCACCGACTGTAATTGAAGGCGCCTTAAACAGCTTGTTATTGATTATTGATTATCTCGGACATCCAAATGACATTTCAGAAGGAAGATTAACCCTGCGCTCTGCAACACTACATTAAAATGTACAAACAAATATTGTACAAAAATGTGATGTGTTGCACTCATATGACTTTCTCTACTTTTGTACCAACTATTCTTGCAACCTCTTATTCCTATATCTATTTCATGTTAGTCGAGATAAACATTTGCTTATTTCCTTGTAGGTCGAGGGGGATATATCGCTTTGAGCGATAGTCAAATGTTAACGTTGCACTATCGAGAGAGATTGAGAAAAGCTTAAGCAGTGCAAAACTCACACAAATAACAAGGAATATCTCTGAAATGTTCACTCTACGAAACATCCATTTGTGTGTTTTAACGAGATTGCATTTTCGTAGAGTAAGATTTGGTTTATCTCTAAAAGTTTACGAGTAATGCAAAAGACTACAGGGACTATAGCCAAACAATTCTAAATATACCTACAGTTGATTTGCCATAAAAATATGTTGAACATACGGCATTTTAATCAGAATCGTTGCAACCATTTTTGAGAAAATCAACACTTCCTAAACATTTTCCACGTAAAGGGCAGTTTAGGCTGGAAGAATTTCCTTCAAAATCTAGTGTCGCATTTTTTAAAGATATTAAACTTGAATACTAAATTTTGTTTTTAACCGTCTTCTCATTTTTGAGTTATGCTGTACACACAGGCACGCACACACATAGACACACATACACATACACACATACACACACACACACACACACGCACCTCTTTTTTAAAAAATTTCTTTTTTTTATTAAAGGGTATTCAAAACATATTTCAGGTGAAATCTCGACATCGAAATTTCGGAGCGAATACAATACTTCCCCTACTTAATATACGTAGCGTGAAACATTCAGATTACTCTTTCTAGCCACTGTAGTCTATTTTTACTTTCTCTACTGGTAAGTAGGGGAGTACTGTATTCCACCCAAAAATTCGATGTCGAGATTTCACCGGAAATATATTTTTGAGACCCCTGAATCAAAATAGGCATTTTTAGAAAAAGGTCCGTGTGTGTGTGTGTGTGTGTGTGTGTGTGTGTGTGTGTGTACAGCATAACTCAAAAACGAAAAGTCGGTTAAAAACCAAAGTTGGTATTTAAGTTTAATGTCCTTCAAGGATGCGACACGAAGATTTTGAAGAAAATAGCCCCACCCTAAACTACCCTTTACATGGAACATTTTTCGAAAATTTTGATTTTCTTGAAAATGTTCTAACGATTTTGATTAAAATGTCATATGTTTGAGATATTTTGATGACAAATGAAATGTGTATCTTGAATTTTCTGGCTATATCCCCTGTAGTCGTATTTACCCTGGACGACTTTTGCATAACTGGTAAACCGTTAGAGATAGACTAAACCATACGATACAAAAAATGTAGATCACAATTTGTGTCGAAATAAATTTTGTGTTGGGTGAACCATTTCGAAGATATTCCTTGTTATGTGTGTGAGTTTCGAAAACTTAAAACGTTCATGAAATGGAACATCTTTGTTCTTTTTGTATAAGTTAAGCGTGCAAAGAGAATGGAATCTCAAAGCTTCAAAAGATTTGACAATCGCACAAAGCCTACTGTATTCTAATATTCCCCTTGTACCTACAAGGAAATAAGCAATAAGATAATTTGTACAAATGTTTATCTCAACTAACACGAAGAAGATACAGGAATAAGAGTTTGTAAGAATGGTTAGTACGAGAGTAGAGAAAGTCATGTGAGTGCAACACATCAGATTTTTATCTCTTACCTTTTCTTTCAAAAGATTATTTTGCTCTGTACTTCATATTAAGGTAATGCATGTGTAGAATATGGCTTCAGATTGTGAAAATTATACCTTTTCCATTTTTCATAAGTTGTAAACTTGAAGGAAACGTGTTCTCCACTTCAAATTGCCAGTTATCCATGCCTATAGCTGGACAAGACATGCTTTTAACAGACACGCCCAACTTTCAGCCTTTTCTCAGCGTTTTCCATACCTGGAATACTCCACAGGTTGCAATTTCGTACCAATTTGCTTAAACATTTTGGCACTGTCTCTATCCCTCAAAAATGTCAGAGAAAATGACCACATAATTTTTAACCACGTTTCAATTTCGCCAGGGAAAAAATACTGTTGAAGGATCAGTAAGGCCAGGTTCGATTCCTGATACTGGCGTGAGGATTTTCTCACGCTGGGATATCTGGTCCGGGGTGTACTGAGCCTTGTTAGGTCCCTGAGGGGCCGATTGAGAAGTAGCGGCCCCTAGTCTTGGAGACAGCTTAACCGGTCGGGAGGTACCACGTCCCACCCCCAGTACTGTACCCGAGTCACGACATTTGCGATGGGCAACGGTCGGGGTAGCCCTTGGCCCGGAAAGGGCTGTTGCACCACGAGGTCAGTTAGTTTTATATATAAAAATTTTAATTTGACATCATATTGTGTAGTATTTTTATTAGAAGAGTGACTTTAGACAAAGAGGTACCAAAATAATCATGAACATGGCAGAAACATATAATCTTATTGGGGTTTTCATAGATAAACGAGCCCAGAGATGTGTTTAGAACGATGGTGAAATTTCAGCTCTGGGGTATTTCATATAGAGGAATTTGAATAAAATGTGTGAATACGTTGCAAATTTGAAGGGTGGTTGAGATAAATTTTGTTAAAGCGGAGGTTGCAGTTGAATATTTCCGAATCGGCGTTGTGGGCTTCAAACTTTCACTACGGCAGTGAAATGCATACAGTTAAAAATTGCGTTCCAAGAAGCATTTTGGAAAGTGAAAATGGCGTTAAAAGTTCAGCGCTTGTGACGGACCAATCACATAGTTATTTGTCGTTTTAAAATTGTTAATATTAAAAAAAGGCAGTTATATAGCAAGGGTGTACATGTTATAAGTATAATAAACTATAAACAAACTCCTAATGTACCGATTATTTGTCACCTAATTTCCTCGGTGTATTGCTGTAAAACAGGACTGGGCAACTGGTGCTCACGGAACGCAGCCTGCTCGTGACCTTGCATTGATAAACTAAGATCTCTCAAGGCACCCACCCGAGAGTCGCAGAGAGGCTCGTGTTTATGTGTAATCTAGTTAAAGTTCTGCCTTGAAAGACATAACCTACTCACATTGAGATTTGTGCCGAGGTCCCGGCCCAGCTGGAAATCGAACCCTGGACCAGCGCTGCAGGGGTGCAGTTTGCCCCCTTGCGGATGCCCTTGGCTGAGAAAAGCACGTGAGAAAGTTGCCGGCGGTGACGTCACGCGTGTGGAAGGGTGTGGTCTCACCTTGCACCTTGTGATTGTGCGGCTACCAAAACTGCCAAAATGCATCTATTTTAGTTCTGCAATGTTCACACCATGTGACATTTTGAAAACCGGCAGTAAAACTTTTTTTTTTTTTTTTGCGTGTTAGGCAATTGTAAAAATCCTAACATTCAAGCAGTTCAATGGAAATATAATATGAAGGAAAGATGCACATTTTCATTTCTCAATGTGTATTATTTCACAAGTGTTCCTTTTGTTGTTGATTTAATAAATTGTTATACGTCAATTTATTATGTCGCACATGTCAAACGCTTTGTAATTTCGTGCTAAAACTTCCATTTTGCCTTGAACAAATCCAATTGAACTTTTTAAAGATGTTAATGAAATCTATATGAGAAAAGGTAAACATCCATTTTACGAATCTCAACCTACGATAATGCACAATAAAAAATTCTGTGTTGCACTCACATGACTTTCTCTACCCTTGTACTAACCATTCTTACAAACTCTTATTCCTATATCTTCTTTGTGTTAGTTGAGATAAACATTTGTACAAATTATCTTATTGTCTATCTTCTTGTCGGTGCAAGGGGAATATGGGAGTACTGTAGGCTTTGAGCGATAGTCAAAAAGCTTTCAAAATCCGCTCCCTTTGCAGGTTCAACATATAAAACATGAAAATAACGATGTTCCATTTGACAGAAGTGTAAGTTCACCAAAACCCACACGAATAACAAGGAATATCTCCGAAACGGTACACTCAAAAAAAAAAAAAAAATAAATAAATAAAATAAATAAAAAAAAAATAATTGGACATAAATTGTATGTTCTAGCAGGATCTACAATTTTTCTATCGTAAGATTTGTTTTATCTCTTACGGTTTACCAGTTATGCAAAAGTCATCCAGAGTAAACAGGACTACATGGACTATGGCCAGAAAATTCAAAATATACATTTCATTACTCATAAAAATATCATTTCATTTTAATCAAAATCGTTAGAGCCATTTTCAAGAAAATCATTTTCCAAGGAATTTTCCTCAAAATCTTCGTGGCGCATCCTTAAAAGACATTAAACTTAAATACCAACTTTGGTTTTTAACCGACTTTTCGTTTTTGAGTTACGATGCCCACAGACGCGCGCGCGCGCGCGGTCCTTTTTCTAAAAGTGCTTTTTTGTTTCAGGGGACCTCAAAACATATTTCGGGCTGAATCTATATTAAATTTTTGGGTGGAACACAATACTTCCTCTACTTACTATACGTAGTAGAGAAAGTAAAAGCTAATATCGACATTCCATTTGAGAAAGGTATGAGTATGTGAAAATTCCGATTAATAACAAGGAATATCTCGGAAATAGTTGGCAAGAAGACAAATTGTGCGTCATGAGAGGCACAGTTTTTGTTTATTGCTAGTGCATATTGTTAATGTTATTTACTCGAAAGCTGCGAATACCAACTTGCTAATAGTTGTTTGTGATGCAAGTATTAAAAGTAGAGGTTTGTTTTGTAAGTGGGAGTTTATATGTGTGGCACTACACTGTTTAGACAACCCCGGAATTTGTGCAATGACAACTGTATTCACTGGAGACTAGCGTGCAATCTCTGTCGCCTGCAGAGAGACGAACAGTCGGGTCCAGTGAGAATATACCCACACGTTTGGATGTTCTGTTTGCTAGCACCAGTCAGTGAAGTGACTGTTCCCTGGGTTTTTTATAAGGGCGCTAGCAGTTCTAATGTTTCTTATAAGGGCGCTAGCAGTTCTAATGTTTCCCAAATTTCTCCCGCCTCTTGGAATAAAATCCATCCATACCCGTACTTAACACCATTTTATCCATTATTCTGGTCGTAGACAAAAGAATAACGATTCAGAGCAAAGAAAGTGAAGGTTGTCAATACAAGGAAGAGTTGAACTGGAGAAGGCAATGCAATACATTGAAGTATGGCAATTTGAATTGTGAACAGATGAGAAATAAATAATTTATAAACACAATGAAAATATACTAGAGTTATTCACACCAAATGGATTTGTTATTACCCTTTTCGTGCCCATAAGTTAATAAAGTTGTTTGTTATTGAATTATACCTACGTATACTGAAGTGGAAGGCAGAAAGGCTATTTGGAAGAAGTTTCTAGTGCTAACACGCTGTTAAATGCCTGCCTATTGCTTAAATGGGTGGGGACATTTATGATATTCACATTTTCTTTTGTTACGGCAGTTGTAAATAACGTGTTTATTCCTGACAGTAAACAGAAACCAACATAAAATATAGTGTTATTTTTTGCATAAATGTGTTGCATCTCTCTCCCGATCGAGCGAGCGAGCGAGCGACCGGTCGACGAGATTAATGTGACTGAGTTGCAGGAATGATATGACTACATTAAACTGTAATTACAATTTTATGGGCAACCTCGTCACCCACACGTGTACTCCTACACGAGCATGTAGCTATAAACAAGCTACAAATCAGGAAACATCACATCACGTGTGAGTGGACTTCTAAACAGAGACAGCAAAAATGGGGTGGATAACATTTGTATCGCATTAGTGCAGGCATGGGGAAGAGGACTGGCAGAAATGCAATGGAGTATTTACTCTCTCCACTTTTACCCCATCACCATGTGTTTGTTGTCTTTACAAACAAGGTAAGTTTGAAGGCGTGCAGTGGCGGAACCTAATAGAAACATGATGTATTGGTTTTGCGATTACGTTACGTATATCTTCTTTTGTCATAGCAAACACAATGCTCTATTTTTACTAGGAACACAAAAGTACTTATCTTCCGATTCGGCTTTGTACCCTGGTGGACTGGGTTTAAAGTACGACGTAGGGGAAATGACACAGTGTGTTACTTCTCCCCATCTACGCGCCAGTTCATTGAAATAAAACGTTTAGTTCGTGTCTTATGCTAACAGTGCCAGTTTTATTTCCAGCTGTCTAAAACCTTTTTATCACAAATACCATAACATGTGTGAACTAATCGATAAATTCTCGAGCGGACCGGGAGTCAGACTGTCGAATATTATTTATCTGAACTATTTTTTAAATAAAACATGAATTTCAATAGTCTAATTGGAGGAAAATATTAAATTCTATAAAAAGTAACCTAAAATATATTTATCTCGATTGGTGTAGTTCGACTTGATCAATACTGCCAACTGAGGAAAATGAAACCCAAGAATTACACTATTTCGATCTTCACAACAAAATAAATGAAAGTTGCACTCGAATGAGCATTTAATTTTTTAGTCTGTTTTTTATGAGTTCATTTAGAAAGCATGTCCTTTTTTCACACTTGGTGTAGTGGTAGAGGTCGCACGATGGGCATAACATGGTCGTTCCCTTGGTGGAATTTGTTGGTTGTAAACAGTGGATGGTAAAATCCATATAGGTATT
Organism: Tenodera sinensis; assembly: GCA_030765045.1. Classification (NCBI taxonomy): domain Eukaryota; kingdom Metazoa; phylum Arthropoda; class Insecta; order Mantodea; family Mantidae; genus Tenodera; species Tenodera sinensis. The sequence continues at coordinate 7,036,534 of CM060967.1, read as the reverse complement.
ACTAGACCTACTGTGGCGGTTGTATTTATAACAGAAAACCAGTTCACAATCGCAGACAAATGCCGCTTTAGCTTTAAGATTAATAAATACCTTTCTTTTCTTTTCTGGAAAAATACACCATCAAAAGAACAGTTGTTAAATTGAAATGAATGCTATTTTGGTTGTTAATGAATTGTAGTGTTTTTGAGCGATTTGCAGGATACGTAGAGTTGGCGACACTGATTTAACGCCCATACTTGTGCGGAATAGCCACTTGTATGAATCGACTCAACACGATTTCATTGTGTAGTACATCACCATATCCAAACCATTTCCTGGAAATTTCATCTTTATCGCGATTAACAGGAAGTGGACAAATAATTTGAGGAACTGGTTTGGAAAAAAGATCTGAAATGATAGCATTCTTACGACTTTCACTACCAACGACAAATTCGCGTGTTTCCGTGATTTACTGATAAAAATGATTCTTATGGTACGTCAGTTACGTTATAGAATTTCAAATTAAAAGACGTGCTCAGTAAACAGGCAGAAATGTCATTCATTGTAACAAGTTGAAGAAATGAAAATAGCCAAATAAAGGAGAGATTAGAGGTTGACTATTATGAAATGTTGTTATTGGTGTAAATTAGCAAGTTACAATTTTGTAAATCTTAAGAGATAGTAAAGAATAACAAACTAAATTTAATATTGCGCATAAGTACCTACCTGTGTGATTGGAAAGAAAAATGTACTAGCATTGGTGTAATGGTTGGTGAAAACATAATGTATTGTTTACAATTTACAGATGACCAGATACCTATTATTGGTACAAGAATATGACGATGTGCAGAAAAACAGACAGCATATGCATCGTTGAACTCGCACACAGACAGCATTGATTCTGGGCAGATTAGGTAACGTGCATTGAAGTAGCTGACACTCCGTGAGTGGCTATCGCTGATAAGGATATCAGGACTTGTCACGTAACCGTAGGCTGTCTTGTAACATGGATCTCAAAACCTCATCTCCGATGAAATTTCTTCTACGTGTAAGAAAATTGTTATCCTAGCTAGTATAGGAGGATAGAAAACTTCTCAAACTCTCTCATCAAGGATAAGATGGCTTGTAGAGAGAGTATCAGATCTTCAGTGCAGAAATGTACTCGTAGCTAATTGAAAAACCACATTCCGGGTAACCTACGCATTGCACTGTTTTCATTTTCTTTTTTCCTTAAAAATAGCTCGATTTTGATTATATTGTCACATGTTGCGTGATAATAAAATGTCTATCCTGAATTGTGTACAAATGCCTGTAAAGTGGTTTTCATTTGGAATCAGTCATTTTGCATATGTGCTGTTGTTTCTTCACAGGGGCATAGTTCATGTCATTGGGCACCCACAGTTAGTTGCCTTGCTTATTGTAGAAAGTGAAGGTATTTTCACTAATACTGTCTTCTGTTTCTTGCAGGTGAGGTGCATCAAATTATGGATGTTATTTCAAGATGACGCAACGTCGATATTGGTATGTAAAAAAGTTGCGTTATTAGAAGATAGCTTCCCACTTGCCCAATATAGAACCACAGCAGCCAAGAGCGTCCATAAACAAGCTTTGCCAGGTAGTAGCACGTTAAGTGTAATGCAAGTTGATACCGATTTACGAGAAGTAGATAAAAAATAAAGATTTTGCGAATGTGCATTTGAGTGTTCGTGTCGTATGTCTGCGACTTTAGGCAATATGGACGATGTATTTGGTGTGTCAGAATCTCAGTGGAGGGAGTAGCAACGGATGTGCACGTAATTACCTACCAGACAATTAGTAATTCCTTCCTTGATAAACACAATTAAGGTAGCATGAGCAAACAGTGCAGCCGGAGGCGTTGTCTCCTTACAAATATCACTTAGCTACATTCTACCAATCAAACGGAAGCAACGCTAGCTATCGCTCCGAATTTATCCTTTTGGTTTTATCACTTCCCTAGTTCTTTATTTGTAAACGTGTCTAGAAGTCGTTGGCATTGCACAGTTGCCAACAAGTGAAAACGTTTCTCTCTAACTTAATGCTAGAAAGTGATACAAGTATGCTAAAAATAACCAGACTTGTTAAAGACTAGAGTTTAAGGTTGCAATGTTATGTGTATATTTATTCGCTGATGTGCTGCTAGGCTTTCCTTTCATTTTCAATCGTGGCATGGGAGACGGCAATTTGCATGCGGAACCTCAATCAAACAGGAATTAAGTATGAAGCTACCGTCGAACAACTTCTTCTGGTTCAGAAACCACAGTCAAATCATAGTTTATGCTAATAATTGCTAACTTGTATTTCAGTAAACACGAAAACTTGCTACGTTTTTACTTTCTCTACTGGTAAGTAGGGGAAGTATCGTATTCCACCTAAAAATACCATGTCGAGATTTCACCGGAAATGTTTTGAGACCCTCTTAAAAAAAAATTTTTTTTAGAAAAAGATCCGTGTGTGTGTGGAGGGGGGAGTGTCTGTGGACAGCATAACGCAAAAACGAAAAGTCGGTTAAAAACCAAAGTTGGTATTTATGTTTAATGTGTTTCAAGGATGCGACACGAAGATTTTGAAGAAAATAGTCCCACCCTAAACTACCCTTTACATGGAAAATTTTTCAAATATTTTGATTTTCTTGAAAATGGCTCTAACGATTTTGATTAAAATGTCATATGTTTGAGATATTTTTGTGGCAAATGAAATGTATATGTTGAATTTTCTGGCTATAGCCCCTGTAGTCGTATTTACTCTGGACGACTTTTACATAACTGGTAAAACGTTAGAGATAGACCAAATCATACTATACAAAAATGTAGATCTTGCTAAAATACACAATTTATGTCCAAATAAATTTTCTTGTAGGATGAACCATTTCGGAGATATTCCTTGTTATATGTGTGAGTTTAGGAAAACAAAACTTGCGTGAAATGGAACATCGCTGTTCATTTTTATATGTTAAGTGTGCAAAGATCTCAGCTTTAAAACATTTGACTATCGCACAAAGCCTACTGTATTCTAACATTCCCCTTGTACCTACAAGGAAATAAGCAATAAGATAATTTGTACAAATGTTTATCTCAACTAACACGAAGAAGAATTAGGAATAAGAGTTTGTAAGAAATGTTAGTACAAGAGTAGAGAAAGTCATGTGAGTGCAACACATCAGATTTTTAAACATGTTTTCTTCCTTATACACATAGATAGGCTGTGTCTTGAGTTACCACTCGCATTTGTACACATTCTTGCAAATACAAATGTAACTGGTGATTCAAGACACAGCCTACTTATGTGTCCGACAGACGATAACATTGGAACAGACACTATCAATAAACTCAGCTGCATGTTGGAAATATCGACTTGTGTAAACAGCACTGCAGCCGAAGTGGGACGTAGAAATGTTCTGCTGTCCTAATGCGTTCAATCATGTTTTCCAAAATTCTGCTTGGTCAAATACTTAAAATCCTGTTTCATTTAAAATACAAGTGCTATATGCGCGTTTTTAAGTGGTATTAATCATTTCCAAGATATGTTGCAAGTGATTAAGTATCTGTGAGCTATTTTAGCATTGTTGTGTGTGAAACTTGCATATAGGGCGCCGCTTTATAAACATTTGACCTCTCGTGTCCCTCACTTGGTGGAAGAGGTAAACAAGAATTGTTTGTAGGAATAAGTTGTAGTGGAACGCGAATGTAGCACACTAGCCCTTCAGAGAGACGCAGGCAGTCAGTCAGTCAGTCAGATAGTCAGTCCGCTGCCCAAAATAGCCAACATCGGAAATAATTATTGATTGCCTCCCGTCGGTGATATATTCATTCAACTAATAACGCTAGCGTCTGGATTACAGGTGTAGTTGTGACTCCATTTCATGAGCAGCTCTGCGGATCCGCCATTTAACATGACAATTGGATTCCCTGGAGGAAATATTGTACTCTGCTAAAAATGATGTACATATCAGGATTTTGCGGTTTGAGGTCCCATTAACCGAGAGAAAGAGAGCAGAACACAAAAAGGAAACGTCGGATAAATACCAAACTTAGTGCACAATTTGACAATCTCCTAAGGTTGCAAGTTCCTCCAACAGAAACTTACTTTACGTAAAATACTTCTAATTGTTTATCACGTAATGGCTAATGAATTAGTGACTGATTATTGAAGAAGTTTCAGAATTAAAATAACAAGTACCAAACCTTTAAAAACACGGGCAATAAAGCAGCGCAGATATCAGGATGCATAAGACACAACTTGGCGAAATAAGTACATGGCAGTAGAGAGTCAAGTCCGCGTGTATAAAACGATAGTTAAACCAATAGTAAGTTATGCAGCAGAAGCCACAGCAGATGCACTCAAAACACGTATTAAGTTCGTGTCAATTGAAAATATTAAGAAGTATTCAAGAAAACACCTTATTTGATAACATAGACAATACAGAAATCCAGAGAAAAGTGCCAAATTCAAGATATAACCAGTGTTATAAATGAGGGGCGGAAATACTGGAAGGAAGACATGAGCAGGATGGGAAACAACCGTCTAGTGGCAGGGAAGACACTCGAGGTGTGAATTTGTCCCCACCAGGGAGAGCCTACCAACTCTCGAGTTCAAAAGTATGCATTTGATCAGCCGAAGCACTGTGGCACATGCCACCTGCCGTATAGAAGGAAACAGGGAGGGGTGATTGTAGGGGTAAAGCATTTCACACTTCGGGTGCTCATCTTGCCGGCCCTGGAGATGGGAAAAGGACAAGAGGAAGACCGGCTAGGAGATGGATTGAGAACATCTATAACTCATCTGAGGAATAAAAGGGGAAATGGACAGGATATTATCCTATTCACAAGAAGACTAATGGTTTTGTGTAATATACCAGTTGATATATTTACATTGTTAATAAATTTAGGTATATTGTTAGTTTTCTGCTAATATCCTTTGAAGTCCGCTTTATTCTAAATGAGCTTGGTAGATATGTAATTTCATAAAACTGATAAATGGTAAAAGACGAATATTTACTATCCAAGAGTAGTTCTCGTTAGAACAGAAGTTTATGTCTAGTAATTATGTTGCGGTAGTGACCTTTCCCAGCTATTAATTGAAGTTGGTTTAAATTTTGCAATACACATATTCTTTTGTTACATGCGATGTCATGCATAGAGAATGGAATTGCGACGAATTTTTGGAAAGTAATGTGTCTGTCCGTGAGTAGCACAAATCAGAAACGGAATAACGTAGAAATATCAAACATGTTAGAAATTTGATTCGAGAAAATGCCTCCCCTTTTCCAACAACATGTTTCTAAAAATGGCTGGATTGATTTGCTTACAGTATCCATATGTTTGAGATATTTCCCTGGCATAGGTATATGTATCTTCAGTTTTGTGTGGATACCTTGTATGAATTGGTAAACCATAAACTTAATACATGAAAAATGCAGGTGTCTAATGTTCTGTCATAATAACCACTCCCAAGATATTCGCTGCTGTTGGTTGGAATTTGCACTACTTACATGCGTTTTTACTTTCTCTACTACGTAAAGTAGGTAGAGGAAGTATTGTATTCTACCCACCGCAAATATGTTCCCAGGCCTCCTGAATCCCCCAAAAAAGCGTGTGTATGGGGGGGGGGGGGGCAGCATGACTCAAAAACCAAAAATCGCTTAAAAACCAAAGTTGGTATTTAAATTTAACATCTTTTAAGGATGAGACCCGAAGATTTTGAAGAAAACTCCTCCACCCTAAACTAACCTTTACATGGAACATTTTTCGAAAATTTTCATTTTCTCGAAAATAGATAACGATTTGGAGTAAAATACCGTATACTTAATATATGAGAAATGAAATGTATATTTTGAATTTTCTGGCTATAGCCCACATAGTCCTGTTTACTCTGGATGAGTTTTACATAACTGGTAAAGCGTAACACAGCGCTAGTATTAATTCAAATTTGAAGACAAAACTATTTCCTGGCGGATATGTTCCCAGGGCACCTAAAGCAGTATTCATTAAAACTTACTTCCCTATATCCTCAGGAAAGAAGGGTATTTGTCCTAATGGTGGTTGTGATGGCGTCCGAGCACATAAGATGAAATCTTACTGTACGAAAAATGTACATCTTGCTAAAACACACAATTTGTATCCAAATAAATTGTTTTATTTGTTGATAGAACCATTTCGGATATATTTCTTGTTATTTGTGCGAGTGTTGAAAAACGAACTTCAGCCAAATGGAACATCGTTATTAATTTTTGTGTTAGTCGTGCAGATAGAACGGAATTTGAAAGCTTTAAAACATTTGGCTATCACTCAAAGCCTATTGCATTCCCATATTCCCTTTGTACCTACAAGGAAATAAGCAGTAAGCCCAATTTCGGAAAGGATAACGCTCGTTAAGCTGAACACAGGAAAGGTAAATATCGCTGTAATTGAATGTATGCACCAACAGAAAGAAGCCCTGACAATGAAGTAGCGAATCATATAAGAACTGGGAAGAAAACTGCAAAACACACACACACACACACACACACACACACACACACACACACACACACACACACACACACACACACACACACACACACACACACACACACACACACACACACACACACACACACACACACACACACACACACACACACACACACACACACACACACACACACACACACACACACACACACACACACACACACACACACACACACACACACACACACACACACACACACACACACACACACACACACACACACACACACACACACACACACACACACACACACACACACACACACACACACACACACACACACACACACACACACACACACACACACACACACACACACACACACACACACACACACACACACACACACACACACACACACACACACACACACACACACACACACACACACACACACACACACACACACACACACACACACACACACACACACACACACACACACACACACACACACACACACACACACACACACACACACACACACACACACACACACACCAGAGATAAACTTGATAATCGGAGACTTGGAGAGTAAAGTAACACGAAAAGGAGGAAACGGAACACGTGGAGTGGGAGAGTGAAATGTAAGAGAAACCAAACTAGTACAATTCGCAGACAGCCATAATCACAAAATCGTTAACTACTTTCACCCAGGTGCAGGTAACAGGGCATATGTATCACCAGACAGGAAGGCCGAAGACGAGATTCAATACATCACGACTTACCAATTGACACGGATCATAGAAGGGTCAGAACGACAGTAATCATTAGGAAAAGAAGCAGAAGTAAATACAGAACTCAACAAATCAATATGGAACACAATGAAGTAGTTCATGTTGGCTGTACAGCACGACAGAAAGGTAATTCGTGCTAGAAAAATGCATTAAAAATGCGGGAACCAAAAAGAGAAATCAAGATATCCCCAAAAAAGGGAAAAGTTAAGCACAGCCACACTACAACAGATTTAAAACATGAATCAAAAGAGACGGCAGAACACAGCGAAGTGAAGAAAGAGATCAAAAGGGCAATAAGGGGATAAACACGAAATTAGCAAGGGAAATTGTGCAAACGTCGAGATCCACCGGAGAAATGAAAGAATTTTCCTATGACAAGAGTTCACTAGCTCAACGGACCCAGGAGGAACCAAAATCACGGTAAGGAGAGGAATTCACACTCTACAAGAGCACCATAGGAAACAGAGAAGAAGAAATTGGAAAAATACAGGAATCTAGAGTGAGTGATTGTGTTTTAAGGTCCCGTCGACAGCTAGGTCATTAGAGCCCCACAGGGTTCTAGAGGCCGATGAGGTCCCCCCAATCATGATGTCCGAAATAAGAACAACTGTCAGTGTGTTAAAGTTAGGAAAATCCCATGAGAGGGCAGGATAACAATGGAATTCATTAAAATCTGTAAAGAAATACTCAACGACACTTTAGTGAGAGAAGAAATACCTCATACTAGAAGAGTGCACTATTATATTGCTGCTCAAAAAAGGATGAAAGGATTACACAAACAATTATCTCCAACGAGCATCTACAACTTGTTCTCCAAGCTTCTAACAAAAGAATATCGAAAGAACCAGACGGGAGCAAACAGGCTTCTCCGCAGTGGTACATGACCTACAGACCATAACCCAGATACTAGAAAAGTCGCAGGAATTCAGGCTAGGAATCTACATTTGCATTCACAGGCATTCGGCAGCATAGAACATCCATGCGTACCTCGGACTACTGAAGTAGGGAGTGTGCTAGCGAAGATCTACTCCAACTACACAGACAAGGAAGGTTCGAAGTGAATGCGTCAATTGTTCACATCAAGTGTCCCGCCAAATACGGGATAGACTGGAGGAAAGAGATTTACAAACCTAAGATTCGCAGTTGGAAGTCGACAGCAGACCTCGAGAGAATGACTAGATCCTGAACTCGACCCCACGAAGACGGAAACAATGACCAACCGAGAGAGAGAAAACCCAGGTACAAATAGAATCGGAAGCACTACGTTACGTCCAAGAATATGTATACCTACTTAGGTCAAGGTATGACAGCAATAACAAAGAAATTTAGCGAAGGATCTCACAAGCCGAAGAACGTTTTGGAGCTAAGTTTCATCCTAATAGACAAGTGGTAACATCTAAAAATAAAACGAAGAACCCTCCCAACATTAATACACGGAGCATAAACATGGACGATAACCCAGCAACAAAGGATATCATTGGTGATTAATCAGAGAAAGAGGGAAAGGAATATACGGCGGATATCAATAAGAGACCGGATAAGAAATAGCAGGGCACGTAGCGAAGTGGAGATGGGCAGATCACACAGTAAGGCTCAACAACAATCGCTGGACAAATATAGCAACAATGAAGGACAAAGCAACTAAGATACTCTGCCAGTGAGAACACGTGTCAAATCTCAAAACGAGTGAGACTCAGATAGAGGAGTGAAAACGAGAGTAACTGAAACAATGCAGGTTGGCCCACCTCTGTGGTGTGGGGGTAGCTCCAATCTCAGGGTGAGTTATCTGGGTAAGCTTTTTTCTGGGGTTTTCTCTTATCCTTAAAGATGAATGTCGGGTAACTTACGGACCCCCGCCTCACTGGAGCATGATTTCATTTCATCATCGGTTAAAGGACGTTAAAACATTAAAGCTAAAAAAAGTTAGGTTAAGACAAGAGAAAGTGAGGGGAATTGCGCATTCTGCTCCGTTGTCCTATTGTTTACTATGAGTAGATAACATCATGTGAGTGCAACGCATTTTTACCTTCTTTGCCACGATATTAAGTAGGGGAAATATTGTATTCCACCCCAAAGGAAGTGATACTGAGAAGTTACTGCAATTATATGTTTGAGACTATCTATATCTAACAGAAAGCATGATAGAGAGAACAGGGAAGTCAAAAACGAAAGTTTGGTATTTAGGTTCACCATAACACGAAGATTTTCAATAAAATCCCCTCACCCCAGACCATCCTTTACATAGAACAGTTATACAAAATTATATTTACTCAAAAGTGGCTCAACGATTTTGATTAAAATACACATGTTTAAGATATGTTCATGTCCAGTGAAATGTGTATATCTTGAATTTTCTGGAAATGTCCACTTAACACCTTTTCTTTTCTCTGAAAAGACTATTTCCGAGATATTTGTTGTTATTAGTTTGAATGTTCCAATACTAAGAGTTTTTCCAATGAGAACTTGTTATTGTCCCTTTCTTTTATTTTTCCCTCCCCTTCTGATTATCCAGATAGAACAATTTGGAAGTCGTATCACATAGCGATCTGCTGTTAAAATAGTTGACTACTGTATTTCTCAATTCTCGTTGTATCTACAGGGAAATGTGTCATTAAACCATTTCTACAAATGTTTATCTGGATTAACATGAAGTACAAGAATATGCGTTTACAAGAATGGTTCGTACAGAGCGAGTACAAAAGATCATATGAGTGCAAGTCCACGTTTTTGTTCAAGTATATTTGGATAGAGAGTATGGCGGATAGTCATTCATTCTTGTTGGAACAACATTTTGAAGCAGACTTTACGAAAATGTATTAAGTGAGCTCCAATGTTACTTTTGGTCAGCCGCCCAAAGATTAACAAGATAACTCGTGCTATGTATCATTATTTAACGTGCAAAAGTTGAATCACTTTGTCCCTAATGGGTTCTACCTCAGCTGAAAGCTAAGCATTTCGCTCCCAAATGAAGCCACGTATAAGGACAGTAGAAGCATGGTTTCCAAACAGACATGATATATGTCACCTAAGCTCATGTAGGCAACGCTTACCTCGTGATTGTTCATCCCGGTGTAGTAAGTCAGTGATTATGGTTATCAGGAAGGGACGGAAGATTTCAACACTGAAGCGCACAGGAAACCTCGAGGAAGAAACAGGCGGGGCCCCTAACGTCTCTAGATTATTTCAACTTGACAGCGTGATCCTGTATGGAGATACGTTTGAGTGCAAAATACCTGAAGCGCAACTCCATACTTCTCGCCTGCCATTTACTTTCCTCGTTCTGCGTCGTAAGTAAAGGGAGCCAGGAAAATTAATGAACCCAGCATTCGCCTTCCGAACAGGGAAAACGGAATTGCGAATTGAGGCCCTCCCGTTACCGCTCGATATTCTAATCTACCATCTCTTCCACAGTTCTCTCGCGAATTTCGTAATATACTGTTAACAATTAGGTAGGTACATCAGGTCTATGCCACGCTCCTTCCCTCTTGAGTGCGAAAATACAGGTTAATATTTGATCGCTGGACTTTTGACATTAAATCAGTATAGGGAACTGCTTTAGACAGTCATGGCGAAGCATGCCTTCCAGCCACTCAGGGGAAATGTTTCCCTTCGCGACACACCTGTCGGACGTGTGTCGCACCAATAAGGGACTGGCTGTCCCGGGGTTGGTATGGAGTTCTGCCAACATAAACAAGGGAGAAAAAACACGAAATGAAACCAGAAACATCGACAGGTATTCGTACATATATCCACCGTTGTAGTAACCGATTTCCATGACGCGACTTATTACGTGTTTCAAAATGGCGTCTCGGGGAAGGGCGTGAAGCACATACGACTGTGAATTGTCCAGTTGCAGAGAAGCGTAAGCGTCCTTGACCGTTGCCCTTGAGTCCAGGGTGCCGTTGGCAACGGCCGACCCCGGACGGAGCCGTTATTTTTATCCCGCTGTGGTGGCCCCGCACAGAAATATCCACCTCTACGGCTGGCTACGCGCTACGCGACCATCGCAAGTAACAGCTAGTTGTCGCGAGTTACCTTCGACCTCGCTGGCTCACTCCAGTCACACATACATTAGTGCTAATGTTCTTGTATCTGCAAGGGGGAAATCGGCTCTAAGCGGCAGTCAAGTGTTTCACTATATGACGACATTGCATGACCAAGAAATGAACGTCTATAAGAATGACAAATATCAAGGAATATCTCCGAAATGGTTCACGTCACAAGAAGATAATTTCGAAATACATGTTTGTATAATAAGATTTGGTCTCTCTCTTAGGTTTACCAGTTATGCAAAAGTCATCAAGAGTGAACAAGACTACATGGACTATAGCTAGAAAATTCAAAATATACATTTCATTTTGTTATAAAACTATTTTAAACATAGGGCATTTCAAACAAAATCGTTAAAGCTATTTTCGAGAATATCATTTTTCCATGTTTAGGGTGGAGGAAGTTTCTTCAAAATCTTTGTGTCGCATCCTTGAAGGTTATTGAACTTATAACTTTGGTTTTCAACCGGCTTATCTTTTTTTGAGTTGTGCGGTCCACAGACACACGCACACGGACCGTTTTCTAAAACAGTTTTTTTTTCTTTCTTTTGTTTTTTGATTATTCAGGGGGCCTTAACGCATATATTTCCGGTGAAATCTAGAGATTGAATTTTTGGGTGGAATACAATACTTCCTCTACTTTACGTAATAGAGAAAGTAAGAAGTCTAATGTCCCAATCATACGACTTTCGCTATCCAGTATCGTTTATTTTATATAGTACTACAACTATTCTTGCAAAAGCTGTTGGAGACGCTGGCCTACTGATCCCAAGGTCGCGGGTTCAAATCCGGCCCAGACGATCTTCAAGTGTGCTTAAAAACGACAGCACCATGTCAGATTTACTGGCATTTAAAGAACTCTTGCAGGATAACTCCTGTGAGACGAAATTCCGGCAAACCGGGAACGCTGATAGGATCTTCGCAATTGAAAGCGTCGTTAAACAGCAAAATAAATTGCAAAAGCTTAGACATAAAGGGAGTTGTGGCAGTTAAAATATATTTTAAAAGCTGGTCGTTTACGCTAGCCCTGAAATTCCATGATGTTTCCACGCGAAACAACTGAATAGCGACAAGTGGATTGCTGCTAAAAAATTCAAAACTACAATAATGGATATCTTAGAAATGGCTGGTGCCCCCCCCAAAAAAAATAACATTTTCGTATAGTAAAATTGTGCCTTTTATCGCTTAACAGTTATCAAGTCGTCCAGAATGACGAGGACTAGGTATTCCTGAAAATTCAAAATAAACCTTTTATTTGTCATGAAAATACCTTTAACATATGCTGTTGTAATCAAAATAGTTTGTCGTCTTTGAGAAAATGAAATTTTGTAAACTTTTCCATGTAAAGAGTGGTCTTGGGAAGGGAATTTCTTGAAAATGTTGGTACTGCATCCTTGAAGGTTGCTGAGCTTTACCAAGTTTGGTATTTAACAACTTTTAGATTTTTAAGTTACGCTGTTCAGACACACGGACACAAAGGCGCGTGCGCGTGCGCTGTTTATACACAGGGTGGAAGGGTGGAATATGTGCTTCATAGAAGGGAAGTGGTAGTTGACAAAAATGTCAGTTAGTTACGAAAAGTTTAGCGCTCATTATTAAGTAATTGTTTCACTTTTTAAGGTTTTTATATTCCCTATCACAACCGCCAATGTTTTCTCTGTCATCATATGTCGTTAAAATAACATTTTTACACCTATATTGACCATTAGACAGACATTTTAAGAAGAAAATGTAGTGTAAATGTCAGTCACACGCGGAATTGCTCAATAATGTGTTTACAGTTTTTGCACTTGTAAAACTAGACACACTACTGTACGTTTCGCACAAGCCATACCAATTACTTCCGTTAGGGATATACACACCTGAAAAAGAATAAACCCCGACGCAACAGCTGTTACGGAGCCAAGAGCTACCGCTCAGCCGCTGCGTCCCCACCTCTGCTTACTAAAAGCGTCAGAGGGGGTGCAGTACCGGAAGGTGGGACGAGGTCCAGGCCGCGGGCCCTCGATCTACGCAACCAGGGGTCGTTATTTCTCAATCAAGTAGTTCCTCAATTGGCCCGTCCGAGACCTAACGAGGCTGAGTGCATCCCGGACCACGTCTCTCAGCAGGATTAAATCCCCTCGCCGGTACCGGGATTTGAACCTGGGTCTCCCGCTGGATAAGCAGAGATACATACCTGCTCATATAAATATTAAAATGAATGCATGCCTGTCAAGAAAATATTTATAATACGTAAAGTTTCAACTCAGAAATGTATTCGCGTGTAAGGCGTGTAAACAGTGGGCTCAAAAAGCAAAGTCTGGTGTTTTAGTTTCAGTATTTTCCAAAGATGCTGCACGAAGGTTTGCAGGAAAATACCTCCAGCTCTACTCTTTATATGGAATATTTTTCAAAACGTGATATAAATCCTCTTTATTTAGTTGCAAATTATTTTTATCAGAAGTGTTGGTACACTATCTTTTACCTCTATCTACGTCAAAGTTACGTACGCCAATATTTATTCAGTATTAGTTTGTCACCTGCTTGTCCGTAGAATATGATGGCCCTATATAGTGAACATAATTTTATTATCTGCGCTGTTTGCTCTGATGAGATATGCAAAATAACTGAGAAAGTGAGGAAGTAATGAATAACACAAAATGGGGCTCCGTCTGCCTTTAATACAATTTATGCTCGTGGGAGCGCTATTAAAAAAATAGGCTAGCAAACACCCCACATTATGAAGTGTATATCCCGCAAATCCGCCGAGCAGGATATAGTCGAGATTGGGATCAATAGTTGGTTATTCAATATGCAATCAAATGACACAGGCGAAGTGGCTTCGCCTTTATTAATGTACTTAGTTTTAATAATGCAATAAACATTCGCATCCAGAATGTGCTGCATTTCCAGGGAGATAAAGTGAGTGAATATGCACTGAAACATAGCAAAAACATTGATAGAGACAACACAGAAACGGCCATGGGGAGAACAGGACAGAAGAAATAGAGTATTGTAGTGGACAGTGTTAGCTGAAAGTCGAGCATTGTGGCGGCGCCCCGCCCCCCTTCAAAGGACGCTCGAGATCAGCTACCTCACACCACTACGCTACTAGACAACGCGCGACCATGTCGGCTAAAAACAACCCGTTTCCAGACAGCTCGAGAAGCTTCGATTGTCGGGCTTTTACAAGACGCTTCGAGAGACACCTTACTCGGCTATATAACCAAGTCGGTAGGGACAGAAGCTAGTTTGTGGTCAGTTTAAACAGGTAATCCTCGAGCATTTGTGTCAAGGTTACTATAGAACAGAACAGCTGTAATTTGTGATTCGGTTTTAGGGGAAATAAAGTAACAAAAAAAGTAAGTGGACTTGTCATTTATCACATTATTTTATGTCGTAAATATTTTCACAATTTCTTCATTCATTGTTACGTCACTAGCATCTGCTAAGGATTTTGACGCTAATTTATCATTGCTACCAACATTGCTCTGAGGTGAAAGTTCGCGCTTTGGAATCTGGCAAGAAACCAGAACTGAGATTTAGGTTCACTTCATAACTTTGTTTAGTTAAGTTAAGAAAACAATCAAAGAAGAGAACGTGTGACCAAGCTCGTTTGTAGCACATCTAAGGGAAACTTGAAGAACCAGGTTAGTTATTAATGTAAAAACAGCAAATATAATAGACTTTGTCCTCTGTCTCGTGCCAAATAGGTAGAGAAGTGTATTTCACTCAGATTAAGATACATACAAATACGCGTTATGAGGTCCCCTGAACCCGAAACCCCCTGTGTGTTATTTTGTATATTAACGATGCTGTCCAGTATGCCAGGATCACATCAGTGTCGCCGGTGTGCCGGAATTTCGTCCCGCAGGAGTTCTTTATATATCAGTAAATCTACGACATAGGACTGTCACTTTTAAGCACATAGTCTGAACTGGGACTGGGGTTGAATCCACGACTGACGTGTGTGTGTGTGTGAGAGAGAGAGAGAGAGAGAGAGAGAGAGAGAAACGGAGAGAACAGCATTTTCCAAAAACGAAAGTTAGGTTAAATTCCAAACTGGCTATCTAAGTTCTACATCTGATGCGACTCGAAAGTTTTTGGAGAAAATCCATTTCCCCAAACTTCCCTTTGCTTGGAAAATAGTTTTGCATTTTTTATTTAGTCAAAAAGACTTAAGAGTTTTGATTGGAATAATGTATATTTAAGATATTTTGTTGACAATTAAAATGCATATGTTTATTTTTGTGGGAATAGTGTGTGAAGTGCTGTTCATTCTGAATGACTTTTGAAGAACTGATAAACCCTTAGATATGGACCAAATGCTTCTGGAAAAAGCAATCTCATTAAATCACAATACAGCAAATCCGATTTTTCTGTCAGTCTCTTCAGAAATATACGGGTGCACACGGTTTGGCCAGACATTTCGGGGAAGTTCAGTGACTCTCAAAACGTGTATTTGTCATGTGAAATCTCGGCTGGAGTTGATACTTCCTCTACAGTACTATACGGGGTGGTTGAGAAAGTAAAAACGGGTATGGTGGAATAAAGTAAAATTGAAGATGCGTGCGCGCGCAGGCCACACGAGGAAATGAGCGGCGTTGACACAATAAACTTGTTTAGTTGCTATAATCGGCGGAAATGACACTGGCGGAAACAGAATACCACGGAATCTGCAATGTCCTCTGTGCTATTCCCAACATTTAATACACGTACGCGCAATATTGGTAACGGTCCATACCTCAACTGTCTGGGTAGCATTCTGTATACAGGGTGTCCGTAAGGTCATGATGGAGTTACAAACCCTTGCAATGGCTAAACAAAACGAGAACTAACCATGAAACATGTTCCACATTGAAAAAATGCATGTAACATCATTTTCATTGTTGTGTGCGAGCATGTAATGAAGACCACTTAAACCAGCTGAAGGGAAGCATTTGGCTAGCCACGAGCATGTAATGAACACCACTTAAACCAGCTGAAGGGAAGCATTTGGCTAGCCACGAGCATGTAATGAACACCACTTAAACCAGCTGAAGGGAAGCATTTGGCTAGCCACGACCGTGTAATGAACATCACTTAAACCAGCTGAAGGGAAGCATTTGGCTAGCCACGAGCATGTAATGTACATCACTTAAACCAGCTGAAGGGAAGCATTTGGCTAGCCACGAGCATGCAATGAACACCACTTAAACCAGCTGAAGGGAAGGATTTGGCTAGGCACGAGCATGTAATGAACACCACTTAAACCAGCTGAAGGGAAGCATTTGGCTAGCCACGAGCATGTAATGAACACCACTTAAACCAGCTGAAGGGAAGCATTTGGCTAGGCACGAGCATGTAGTGAACACCACTTAAACCAACTGAAGGGAAGCATTTGGCTAGGCACGAGCATGTAATGAACACCACTTAAACCAGCTGAAGGGAAGCATTTGGCTAGCCACGAGCATGTAATGAACACCACTTAAACCAGCTGAAGGGAAGGATTTGGCTAGCCACGAGCATGTAATGAACACCACTTAAACCAGCTGAAGGGAAGCATTTGGCTAGCCACGAGCATGTAATGAACACCACTTAAACCAGCTGAAGGGAAGCATTTGGCTAGGCACGAGCATGTAGTGAACACCACTTAAACCAGCTGAAGGGAAGCATTTGGCTAGCCACGAGCATGTAATGAACACCACTTAAACCAGCTGAAGGGAAGCATTTGGCTAGTCACGAGCATGTAATGAACACCACTTAAACCAGCTGAAGGGAAGCATTTGGCTAGTCACGAGCATGTAGTGAACACCACTTAAACCAGCTGAAGTGTTGATTAAATAATCATGCATTGTTCAGTTATTGTAGAACTTAAAACAGTCAACGTTTTTGTGATCTCACAATTTCCGTGATATCCATTATTATTTGTTTGTAGTTTTCAATATGTCATTAGGTATTTTGAAATTGCTTCCCTAGTTAACTTTGCACGATGTAAGGACATGTTGTAAGCTTGCTTCTCGCCAGTCGAGTGCCTTCTTCCATCTCCGTCTACCTACAGTAAAATGTTTATCTGAGTTTAACATGAGGGAGATTGTGAGAAAATGTTGTAGCAGCTACATAAATACTAAGTGTAGTGTGAAACCGAAATTATGTCAATATATATATTTGATAATGGAAAGAAACAAAAGGAGACTCTAGTCGATAGTTACGGGGAAAACGTAATAAAGCTGAATATGTTAAAGTATCAAGAATGGAAGCCTAGGCAGATTTAAATGAGTGATAAGGTTACAATTGTTGTATGTACAAAGCTCTAACGATTCCGCGGGCTGATTCCTATCTTACCATGACGTGCTCTAAAGTTAGCCAATGGAAATCGCTTCCTTCGTGTTGCTCGCGCAAAAACAAATGCAACGCAAGACACACTCGTTTTGAATCGAGTCGAGAGAACGCACGTGCAACTTAGGAGTTGTATGTAAGCTAGCGCGTATACATAATTCGGCGATTGCTAAAGGGTGACAAAGTTAAAGTGTTAGAACGTTGTAGTTGAAGTTAAAATGTTACATTCTATTTAAATATCGTCGGCAGTTCTCTACAAATCTGGGAATTTACAAATAAAGTGATATGTTGGTTAATTCTTCGTTTGGTTCCATTCCTACCATAACTCATGCACACCTGTAGATTAAGACCTCTTGCTAGAGCTAGTCCGGACACCAAACACGAGATCTTATAGGTCTTAAAGGCGGCGTCTTCGACGGAGAGGGACGTTTGCGTGAAGTGGGTAGAGAAAGTGATGTGAATGTGCGTAAGTTTTGATTGAGACGATAGATATCCATGTGAAATAACGCTGTAAAGGAAAGATGAAAGAGTGAAGTCGCAAGTTTGCCTTGGGGAGATTTAGTGCGATGAATCCGTTTATCTTCCGAAACTACTTGGCCAGTGTTTGTGTACTTCTTGTGCCCCTCCCAAAGGACCGCGTGGATAGTGACATAGAAAATAGAATTTTAATAAACTAGTAACATATATTTATATAATTAAGTTACACACCACATCTTAAAATCGGCAATTCCTGCATGAGCACATTTACATAAATAACTGTAAGAAATGTTTTTTACTGGTTACAATACTTAAAAATGTTGAGGAGCCAGGCCTGAGTCTTTTACTCCACTGATGAAACCATATTCATTCTTGTTGTATAGCTACTCTAGTCCCTCCACAATACGTACATTCCCAAAACACATCCCACAGCTGGGAGCTTTTCTATTTACTAGATTTGAATGTAAGTTACACCGAAATAGCATTCTGTAATTGTGTATGTACAGATCCTGGCTACATTTGGCTTTTACAAAAACTACCCTTTATAGGGATAAACTGAGATAAAAGTAGTTACTTATCCTCTACTTAATAAATGTTGACAAAACTATGCACATGGATTACAAAGAACGTTATTTGTACAAACCCTGGCTACTGGATAACGCACCTTTGTTCAATGACCTTTCATGAAACATCGTGCAAAAGATAGAGTAGGTACACAATGCAGTGTTTAAATAGATGCATTGCTTCTTGGGTATTAGGGTTTGGTACTGCCACTGGATATACATATATAAGCTTTTTCTTTATTTGAATTGCCCTTCTAGAACTGGACTCCCTACCAGTGAGTTTGGGACGCTGTAAACATCATCTCTCTCTCACTAGGTATAGAAACCAAATGAGGAAAGTCCACAGGTTTACAGAACAGTTTATTGTTTATAAACACACACTTCACTGTGCTATGCTAAGGACAGTTTTCAGCAGCAAACGTTTTGGTTACATAGTTGTTTGTGGAGTGTCCAGCAGCGCCAAACAACTCGGCAGGTGATAAGTGCATTACAAGATACCGCAAAAATTGAGTATCTCAGAATTTTACAAAACGAGCACTTAATAGTTTAGCACAACAAACTAGTTTCTGGTTTTTTAAAACATAATTCCGGCCTTCACCTCCTGCTTCAAAACTGCAGGGCTGAGTGAAGCAGTAAAATAGTTCTTAATTTCAGTAAGCGCACGTGTAATAAGTGATAACTAGAGCACATAACTGTTTACTACAAGTGTCTAATATTGTTGCGTAATTTCACTCCAAAACTGCAACTTGGGCTCTGAGTTGGTTCTGTGCATCCCGGTTGCCAGTGTCAGTGTGCACGTGTGTTTTTAACACGAACGTATTTTCGATTAAACGAGGTGTTTTTAAAAGGTGCTAAAAACAAAAAACGATAAAAAATTACTTAGCCGCTTCCAAATTGCAGATTACTGTTTCAGGATGTTTACGATTTAATAAATAAATTAGGTTATAATGGTTCTGTTAATGACCTTGCAAGAAGCGGTAGACCTGAGCATTTCTTATGAGTATTACAAAGTGAAGAATATAATCCTAGATTGTGAGTGATAAAAGAAACTTTAAAGTGTTTAACAATAAGTTAAAATTGTGCATCTGTGCGTCCAGTAGTGGACTGGGATGTACTTTGAACATGTGTGAAGGGGTAAGTTATTGCAGTAGACAAAAAGCGTTGGCATGTTGCCAAAAGCTGCGGAAGTACGTTTGTAGTATGAAGTGTGCGTGGTTTGATTACAGGGCTCCCTTCCCTTTCAAGAAACGTGGTCCGGGCAACTGTTTGTTACCGTGAAAACACTTGCACACTATGAACAAATGAACACCTTATAATAGCCGGCGCCGCCGCCGCCGCCGCGTATCACTGCTTGACGTCACAATGTCATGGTAACGAGCAGCAGTTGTCATAGTTACGGGCCGGGCCTACCCAGAGTTCAGTTGCCCAAGATATGGTAAACCCTTGCTTGTGAATGGATTTGACAAGGTCAAGCGGTAGGAGGCGATCTGTGGGTTGTATCTCCTCTCCAAACAAGGATAGTGCAAGTATCCTCTTTTCTCTGAATTTCTACCCCGGCCGGGCTAAGTAGGTAACTAGCAATTGTTTCACACGGTTTGCCTCCTTCGCTTGATTTTCACGGACAGGACACACCATTAAATTCTCTTGTATTACAAACTTGACCGACCCCAGTATACAGCAGTGCTTATGTGCTCGGGCCTAAGCAGGCGCAAATACTCTACTTTTCGGAGGAAAAAGGGAATGCGCTGGTTGGGGAACAAATGAATACAGCTTTAGGTGTACAAAACCATACTTAGAAAATAGTTTTGTCTTGAAATTTTAACTAATATTTGAAATCCTCTGAAGGGCGACAGAAAAATACATCACGGGCGCTGGTATACAGTGTTATGATTAGAGTCCGGATTGTTATGTAATTACATATTTTAAATCCTGCATAATATTTCAATGAGAAGTAAAAATGTTGGCGAATTACGTCATTTGGGACTCCCTTGCAAATTTTTATTTTACATATTTTGCACGTTTCTACATATTTTAACGACCTTACATAAAACGTACATATTTTCTGGGTTTCGTTACAATTTTGTTATTTAAAAAAAAAAAAAATAAAATTGTAGTCACATTATAAACTACTGTTTTCACAACCTTTGCTGAAAACAACAAACATCAATCTGCGAAATAGGATGCAAGTTACATTAAGAATGCGATAATAACCGCCTCGCCTCGTTCGATTGTTGTCCGTTTATATCAAAGTAGGTGCCGCTCGACAATGTTGACCTCCAGTGTCACGTTTCTCGTAGCGCTTTGGGGATTTACAAAGACTGGAGAAATTGATTGTTACCATTGCCGCGGTAGTCGGCATCTTGTAGCTGCGAGGAAACAAAGTGAGCATCAATATGGCGAGGCGATAATACTGCAGTTATAATTTCTTGCAAGTCTTAGTAAAATGGCACCAGTTGCGTCCTCGCTATCCTGCAAGTTGAATTCATGGGTGAAATTAGTTAGCGCCTTTACAATCGACGGAAAAGTAATAGTCTGCCAAGCATGAGGCTGTTCCATGAAATCTCAATTGGAACAACATATCAAAAGTGCTCTTCGCATACGCAACAAACACCTACGGTCTTCTAGAAAGTAAGTTCTGTTGACACAAATGCAACAGGAACTGTCCGGAAATGATTTTTAAAGACTTGTGCAGTGCAATGGTTGCAGCTAATATTTCGTGGCATTAACTTCAAATTCCTGTATTTCGCTCCTTTCTACAAAAATATTGCAAGAAAGTTATTCCAGACGAATCTACTCTGAGGAAAAAGTATTTTCATGTGTGTTATGGAGAAGCAGTTGCTCATACACGGAATGAAATTGGAGACTCCTGTATTTGGTTTGCCGTCGATGAAACTACAGATGACATGGGTCGCTCGGTACATAGCAAATTTAGTAACAGGAAAACTAGATTCCGAAAGTACTTCTAATCTTAGGAGACAAACAATGGCCCCTGAAAATATGGAGAAGTATATGGTTATTCACTGTACGTTGAAAGAAGCAAAAGACTCAAAATGAAAATGTCTGGTTGTTCATTGTATGTCAAGAGATAGAAAACTGAAAATGCATCATTATAAAATTTAATTATTTTGACTTCATTGTTTCACTCATTGATAAATTGGTTCAGTATTTCAACATTGCGTCAACATTATTTAAGTAAAATAATTATGTGAAATGAGTAAGTTTAATAAACATAATCCAAAACACACATTTTTATTTCGTGATCACCTACTTGAATATAAATTTCAGTTAAATTCTGGATACAACAAAACATTTTCCCTATGATTAATTCTATATTTAGGACATTTTAACTCATTGTAATTAATGTATGTACTTACAAACCCATCAAATTACAAAATATTGGGTTAATTTGAAGTCTGCATTTAGATTTGAGGTTGTAATCTTAGCATTTAATTATTACATAATTTTACATATTTTGTTGATATTACATATTTCATTACATATTTTGATGTTTGTTACATAAATATGCACATATTTCGCACCTTGATATTACATAAACATCCGGGCTCAAATGATCATGGTCCCTCTTCACTGTACTGTAACAAAAGGTATAGCACCACTAGTTGTTGTAGTGTTTAACGCCCGCTTTTACTACTACGGCACCGCAGGCGGTGACACTGATGATACATGAAGATGGAGCACCGGTGGAGTGAGATGGCGGGGGAAACCGGAGCACCCGGAGAAAACCCGCCCTGCCGCCGCTTCGTCCACCACGAATACCACATGTGGGTCCCTGGGATCGAACCCGGGCCGCCTAGGTGGTAGGCGAGCGCGCTAACCGCTCGGCCACGGCACCGCCAGCACCACTAGTGACCTCTAGTAAATGGTATACAGTGTTATGATAGACCAGAGCTTATCTGTGTGTCTATCCTTCATCATGATCATGGCCCTCTTCACTGGACTGTAACAAAATGTATAGCACCACTAGTGACCTCTAGTAAATGGTATACAGTGTTATGATAGACCAGAGCTTATCTGTGTGTCTATCCTTCATCATGATCATGGTCCCTCTTCACTGGACTGTAACAAAATGTATAGCACCACTAGTGACCTCTAGTAAATGGTATACAGTGTTATGATAGACCAGAGCTTATCTGTGTGTTTGGCCTTCATCATGATCATGGTCCCTCTTCACTGGACTGTAACAAAATGTATAGCACCACTAGTGACCTCTAGTAAATGGTATGCAGTGTTATGATAGACCAGAGCTTATCTGTGTGTTTATCCTTCATCATGATCATGTTCCCTCTTCACTGAACTGTAATAATATGTATAGCACCACTAGTGACCTATGGTAAATGGTATACAGCGTTATGATAGACCAGAGCTTATCATGATCATGGTCCCCCTTCACAGGACTGTAACAAAATGTATAGCACCACTAGTGACCTCTAGTAAATGGTATGCAGTGTTATGATAGACCAGAGCTTATCTGTGTGTTTATCCTTCATCATGATCATGGTCCCTCTTCACTGAACTGTAATAATATGTATAGCACCACTAGTGACCTCTGGTAAATGGTATACAGCGTTATGATAGACCAGAGCTTATCTGTGTGTCTATCCTTCATCATGATCATGGTCCCCCTTCACAGGACTGTAACAAAATGTATAGCACCACTAGTGACCTCTATTAAATGGTATGCAGTGTTATGATAGACCAGAGCTTATCTGTGTGTCTATCCTTCATCATGATCATGGTCCCTCTTCACTGGACTGTAACAAAATGTATAGCACCACTAGTGACCTCTAGTAAATGGTATGCAGTGTTATGATAGACCAGAGCTTATCTGTGTGTCTATCCTTCATCATGATCATGGTCCCCCTTCACTGGACTGTAACAAAATGTATAACACCACTAGTGACCTCTAGTAAATGGTATACAGTGTTATGATAGACCAGAGCTTATCTGTGTATCTATCCATCATGATCATGGTCCCTCTTCACTGGGCTGTAACAAAATGTATAGCACCACTAGTGACCTCTGGTAAATGGTATACAGTGTTATGATAGACCAGAGCTTATCTGTGTATCTATCCATCATGATCATGGTCCCTCTTCACTGAACTGTAATAATATGTATAGCACCACTAGTGACCTCTAGTAAATGGTATACAGTGTTATGATAGACCAGAGCTTATCTGTGTGTCTATCCTTCATCATGATCATGGTCCCTCTTCACTGGGCTGTAACAAAATGTATAGCACCACTAGTGACCTCTGGTAAATGGTATACAGTGTTATGATAGACCAGAGCTTATCTGTGTATCTATCCTTCATCATGATCATGGTCCCTCTTCACTGAACTGTAATAATATGTATAGCACCACTAGTGACCTCTAGTAAATGGTATACAGTGTTATGATAAACCAGAGCTTATCTGTGTGTCTATCCTTCATCATGATCATGGTCCCTCTTCACTGGACTGTAACAAAATGTATAGCACTACTAGTGACCTCTAGTAAATGGTATACAGTGTTATGATAGATCAGAGCTTATCTGTGTGTCTATCCTTCATCATGATCATGGTCCTCCTTCACTGGACTGTAACAAAATGTATAGCACCACTAGTGACCTCTAGTAAATGGTATACAGTGTTATGATAGACGAGAGCTTATCTGTGTGTCTATCCTTCATCATGATCATGGTCCCTCTTCCCTGGGCTGTAACAAAATGTATAGCACCACTAGTGACCTCTAGTAAATGGTGAAGTGTTATGATAGACCAGAGCTTATCGGTGTGTCTATACTTCATCATGATCATGGTCCCTCTTCACTGGACTGTAACAAAATGTATAGCACCACTAGTGACCTCTAGTAAATGGTATACAGTGTTATGATAGACCAGAGCTTATCTGTGTGTTTGGCCTTCATCATGATCATGGTCCCTCTTCACTGGACTGTAACAAAATGTATAGCACCACTAGTGACCTCTAGTAAATGGTATACAGTGTTATGATAGACCAGAGCTTATCTGTGTGTCTATCCTTCATCATGATCATGGTCCCCCTTCACTGGACTGTAACAAAATGTATAGCACCACTAGTGACCTCTAGTAAATGGTATACAGTGTTATGATAGACCAGAGCTTATCTGTGTGTCTATCCTTCATCATGATCATGGTCCCCCTTCACTGGACTGTAACAAAATGTATAGCACCACTAGTGACCTCTAGTAAATGGTATACAGTGTTATGATAGACCAGAGCTTATCTGTGTGTCTATCCTTCATCATGATCATGGTCCCTCTTCACTGGGCTGTAACAAAATGTATAGCACCACTAGTGACCTCTAGTAAATGGTATACAGTGTTATGATAGACCAGAGCTTATCTGTGTGTCTATCCTTCATGGTCCCTCTTCACTGGACTGTAACAAAATGTATAGCACCACTAGTGACCTCTAGTAAATGGTGTAGAGTGTTATGATAGACCAGAGCTTATCTGTGTGTCTATCCTTCATCATGATCATGGTCCCTCTTCACTGGACTGTAACAAAATGTATAGCACCACTAGTGACCTCTAGTAAATGGTATACAGTGTTATGATAGACCAGAGCTTATCTGTGTGTCTATCCTTCATCATGCTCATGGTCCCTCTTCACTGGACTGTAACAAAATGTATAGCACCACTAGTGACCTCTAGTAAATGGTATACAGTGTTAGGATAGACCAGAGCTTATGTGTGTGTCTATCCTCCATCATGATCATGGTCCCTCTTCACTGGACTGTAGCAAAATGTATAACACCACTAGTGACCTCTAGTAAATGGTATACAGTGTTATGATAGACCAGAGCTTATCTGTGTGTCTATCCTTCATCATGATCATGGTCCCTCTTCACTGGACTGTAGCAAAATGTATAACACCACTAGTGACCTCTAGTAAATGGTATACAGTGTTATGATAGACCAGAGCTTATCTGTGTGTCTATCCTTCATCATGATCATGGTCCCCCTTCACTGGACTGTAACAAAATGTATAGCACCACTAGTGACCTCTAGTAAATGGTATACAGTGTTATGATAGACCAGAGCTTATCTGTGTGTCTATCCTTCATCATGATCATGGTCCCTCTTCACTGGGCTGTAACAAAATGTATAGCACCACTAGTGACCTCTAGTAAATGGTATACAGTGTTATGATAGACCAGAGCTTATCTGTGTGTCTATCCTTCATCATGATCATGGTCCCTCTTCACTGGACTGTAACAAAATGTATAGCACCACTAGTGACCTCTAGTAAATGGTATACAGTGTTATGATAGACCAGAGCTTATCTGTGTGTCTATCCTCCATCATGATCATGGTCCTCCTTCACTGGACTGTAACAAAATGTATAGCACCACTAGTGACCTCTAGTAAATGGTGTAGAGTGTTATGATAGACCAGAGCTTATCTGTGTGTCTATCCTTCATCATGATCATGGTCCCTCTTCACTGGACTGTAACAAAATGTATAGCACCACTAGTGACCTCTAGTAAATGGTATACAGTGTTATGATAGACCAGAGCTTATCTGTGTGTCTATCCTTCATCATGATCATGGTCCCTCTTCACTGGACTGTAACAAAATGTATAGCACCACTAGTGACCTCTAGTAAATGGTATACAGTGTTAGGATAGACCAGAGCTTATGTGTGTGTCTATCCTCCATCATGATCATGGTCCCTCTTCACTGGACTGTAGCAAAATGTATAACACCACTAGTGACCTCTAGTAAATGGTATACAGTGTTATGATAGACCAGAGCTTATCTGTGTGTCTATCCTTCATCATGATCGTGGTCCCTCTTCACTGGACTGTAACAAAGTGTATAGCACCACTAGTGACCTCTAGTAAATGGTATACAGTGTTATGATAGACCAGAGCTTATCTGTGTGTCTATCCTTCATGGTCCCTCTTCACTGGACTGTAACAAAATGTATAGCACCACTAGTGACCTCTAGTAAATGGTATACAGTGTTATGATAGACCAGAGCTTATCTGTGTGTCTATCCTCCATCATGATCATGGTCCCTCTTCACTGGACTGTAACAAAATGTATAGCACCACTAGTGACCTCTAGTAAATGGTATGCAGTGTTATGATAGACCAGAGCTTATCTGTGTGTCTCTCCTTCATCATGATCGTGGTCCCTCTTCACTGGACTGTAACAAAGTGTATAGCACCACTAGTGACCTCTAGTAAATGGTATACAGTGTTATGATAGACCAGAGCTTATCTGTGTGTCTATCCTTCATGGTCCCTCTTCACTGGACTGTAACAAAATGTATAGCACCACTAGTGACCTCTAGTAAATGGTATACAGTGTTATGATAGACCAGAGCTTATCTGTGTGTCTATCCTTCATCATGATCGTGGTCCCTCTTCACTGGACTGTAACAAAGTGTATAGCACCACTAGTGACCTCTAGTAAATGGTATACAGTGTTATGATAGACCAGAGCTTATCTGTGTGTCTATCCTTCATGGTCCCTCTTCACTGGACTGTAACAAAATGTATAGCACCACTAGTGACCTCTAGTAAATGGTATACAGTGTTATGATAGACCAGAGCTTATCTGTGTGTCTATCCTCCATCATGATCATGGTCCCTCTTCACTGGACTGTAACAAAATGTATAGCACCACTAGTGACCTCTAGTAAATGGTATACAGTGTTATGATAGACCAGAGCTTATCTGTGTGTCTCTCCATCATGATCATGGTCCTCCTTCAGTGGACTGTAACGGTGTTACGTATGCAGTCAGGCTGTACTTCTCACTTGAGGTTCTCCGGTCTGGACTTCGCTGTGAAGTCATTTGCAGATGCCGAGTGATTACATTGGTCGAAGCTAGGAATTCATGTTGTGGATCACTTATCATGGTAGAAATGTTGAAGTAGGCGCTGGAGCAAAGCCATCTCTAATCGCTTGGAAAACAATCCTGGAACAACGTAAGTTTAACATGTGTACATATTTTATTATGTGCAGTTTAGGATGACAAATTCATGGCTCATTCTCTAAAATGATTTTTAAGTGCCGTTTATATGCCACCTTTAACATCTCGGCTGCTTTTTACCCAACACGCTTACAGTAGTGTTAATCTTTGGGTTTGTGTTACATGCAACTTACAGTTGCAGACTCTAGGGGCAATGGGGAATAATACTGGCTAGACTCCAACCGGGAATCTGAGCATACAGGCAGCCTAACGCAGGCCTGGCAAACAGTACTCAGCAGGTGTGAAGATGTTCCCCTACTTTCCCTCCCTTCGTGACGAGGTGGGACTCCTCGTCACACCTTCGGAGTAATGTTCGTCGGGCCTAATCTAACGCACCTCGCATCCAATAGGTAGAAAACTTACTGCATCCCAACAAAAAATTCGATACCAAAATTTAACAGAAAGCGTGTGTTGTTTCCAAACTGAATAATAATAATAATAATAATAATAATAATAATAATAATAATAATAACAACAATAACAATAATAATATATTATATTATTATATATTATTATTATTATAAGTGTTTTTAGAGAGGTTCACTCTCGTTGAACAAATGAAAATGAAAATGTCGGATATTTACGAAACTAATTTAGAATTGCTGAACTTTGACACGAACATTAAAACAAATGGAGGAGCATACCACACTTTACATGGAACGTATATATTATCTTGCTTTTTTTTTTTTTTTTTTTTTTTTTTTTTTAACACTTTCTCTACTACGTATAGTACAGTAGGGCAAGTATTGTATTCCACCCAAAAATTCCATGTCGAGATTTCACCGGAAATATATGTTTTGTGGCCCCCTGAATCCTAAAAGAAAGCAGTTTTAGAAAAAGGTCCGTGTGTGTGTGTCTGTCTGCCAGTCTGGACAGCATAAGTCAAAAACGAAACATTGGTTAAAAAGCATAGTTGCTGTTTAAGTCGTTCAAGGATGCGACACGAAGATTTTGAAGAAAATTGCTCCACCCTAAACTACCCTTTACATGGAAAATTTGTAGAAAATTTTGATTTTCTTGAAAATTACTAACGATTTTGATTAAAGTGCCATATATTTGAGATATTTTTATGACAAATGAAATGTATATCTTGAATTTTCTGGCTATAGCCTATGTAGTCGCATTTACTCTGGATGACTTTTGCGTAAGTGGTAAACCGTTAGAGATAGACCAAATCTTACTACAAAGAATGTGAAACTTGCTTAAAAATACACAATTTGTCTAAATAAATTGTTTTTACAGTGAACCATTTCAGAGATATGCCTTATTTGTGTGAATTTTGGAAAACCTATACTTCTGTCAAATGGAACATCGTTATTCATTTTGTATATGTTAGCCGTGCAAAGAGAACGGAATTTGAAATCTTCAAAAGATTTAACAATAGCTCAAATTCTACTGTATTCCCATATTCCCCTTATACCTACAAGGAAATAAGCAATAAGATAATTTCTGCAAATGCTTATTTCAACTAACACGAAGAAGATATAAGTTTGTAGGAATGGTTGGTACAAAAGTCATGTGAGTGCAACACTCTGAAAAATAGTTAATCACACGGGTTTGATATTTGCATATCTTGAATTTTGTGCGAATAGCCCGGGAGGTCCTTTTCATTCCGAATAAGTTTGCATACATTTAACTAGTAAATCATAAGACATTAACAAAAAACTATTACATCGACTTTGTAGGCGTTTTTTTAAAACAATTTGTTTCAGGTATATATTTTTGCGATATAACTACTTTGGAGATGTCCGTTATTACTGGTTTGAATCATGGAATTTTAAGACCAGCATCGAACGAGCCGCTTTTAAATATCTGACTATCGATTCTGTTTGCTCTGTTTCCCTTGTACAGCGGAATTTAGTGAAATGCACTGATTGGGAGCATCTCTGCTTATCGTCTTACGAGGTGAGGTACAACTACTGGCCAACGAACTGCTGACAGTTTCAATACGGTGCTGTAATGGGGAAAGGAAAGGAGGGGGAATAAATACACCTCGCCTCGTGGAAAAGCCACGTTTTAATTTTGTTTAGATTGATCTCAATTCTTAATGGCTATTATGGAAAAAGTTGCAAATGTGGCTTGAAGTAAGCAGCTTTTATTGAGTTAAACGATTCTGTGTTATAACAAACAGCTTTAATTTTGTAACATATTGAAAAATAAAAACGTTTAATCCTTCCACAAATTCTCCCTATATTTATACTGGAATTAAAATTTGTGTCCAAATAGCTGTAAACATATTTGTCTATTTGTCTATTACGTTGCATTATAACAATAATCTAGCTTGTGATGCGCACGACATGGTGTGAGACAAGCAACAGTTGTACCTTAATGAATGAGTAACGGTTTAGTGAGCTATCGGAAATAATCAATACTTCCCTTTCATGTTGACCTTTCATTGTTTGTAAGTATGTACAGCCAGTAGTATGTGTACTGCTCAGCTATTGGAGGGGGGAAAGAAGGGGAGGTTAATCATGATACCCTTGCATTTTCTGTACCTGTAACTAAATGCGTAATGAAACTATGGGTACTGACATGAAAAGTAAACGATAGTGGTAAGAGAAAGTGATGTGAGAGCAGCGCCGCCACTGTAGGCACCTTGTTGACAAGCAGATTGGGATAAAGCTGCCGCCTCTGGGGAGATACCTAATCTCTTTGAACAGCAATTATATTGTCCACGCACGGTTCATTTTGTTTGGGGTCGCAGCCGATAGATGGCTGAGCGAGGCACCGCGACGCCACCAGACGGCAGGTCGCCACCCCTTTCCTCCCCAATCGATAACTCAACAGTCTTACCGTGCGTCTTGGTCGAATATTGCATTCAGGTCTACTTGTTAATTGTATACACACCTCGCAGGTTACAGGTGGCTGGCCACAGCGATAGTCAGATGTTGAGAGCGAGCGGAACGCCCTTTGCATCAAGTCGAGAAAAAATGAATAGCGATTAATGGCTGTTGCATTCATCCGGCTGTCTCTACTTTTAACAATCTATTCATTCAGATGCTTTTTCTTTTTCTTACTTCTTGTTAATACACAAGTCTACATTACAATCTGCGCATTTCGTTTTGTGTACAACAAAATACAGTAAACTAACCCAACTTTTCAAAAGACGGGTCGCTATGTGATAGCTTTGAAAATAATTTCTCTTTACAGAACTGCAGGGGCAGGGGGCGTAAATTGTGTGCTACTGTAAGGAAATTACTTTATAGTTCGATTTCGTCCATCTCTAACAGTATACTAGTTATGCAAGTAAAGAGGACTTTAAAACTGCAGTAAAATCTACCTATAATGGAAGGTGATCGTTCCAGTAATTATTTCCGTTTTCACGGGATTCCGTCTTACAAAGGGTTGTAAATATTTTAGTAAGAAAGTACAGAAAATGTAAGCGTATAGAATTAAACTGAAGGAATAATTTAAAATAAAACCCCGTAAATGAAAACTAGGTTCAATTGTATGTTTTGCTGTGTCATACATAATTGCAGTTTCTCCATTAGTTTCTTTTTCCCCACATATCTGACAAAGTGCACTGTCGCGACTTCTTCTCAATGATCTTTGCATCCTGCATCAGCTCCAGGAGTTCTGGAACATTCTTGGAAGCTGCAAATTCCTGAAGGTCACTCAACTTCTTTAAAAGTGCGTATTTTTGGCTCCCTTTCGTCGTCCGTTCCTTCCATGACTTCACAGTTGCTGTTTCCTGCAGCACTTTGAATGTCTTCAGTCGTGGCAAGTTCGTTATCAAAGCACGTAACTATGTATTAAGCATAATGAAAATCAGTTTTAGGTTATTTATGCAGACGGTTCCGGAAAAAAACTATTCCGTTTCCGCTTTAGGCAGTTTTCCGGTTTAGTGTATTATTTAACATAGGAAATAGCTCCGTTCCGAGATTTATGTTCCGGTTGTCCAGGTTTCCAGTGTATAGGGGGTCCAGTTTTGTCAGGTTTTACTGCATTTCCAGAAAATGCAGGATAGGTGCATCTACATGTTATTTCTGATGCAGATATCTTAAACGTATGATATTGTAATCAAAATTGTTGGATCCATTTTTGATAAAAATGTAAAACAGCTTGGGGTGTGCGAATTTTCTTGAAAATGTTCGTATCGCAAGTTGACTCTGTGACTAGGTTCGGAGGGGGGACTTAGCACCTCGACCAATGAAATCTTTCATGGCGTCCCGGTAGATACTAAGGGCATCCAGACTGAGGAGAGATGACAGAAGAGGGCAGGGTCCCTAACAACTGCAGATTTAAACTCCCCGGTGCCGCCTCGGAAAAACCCATGTGTTGGGAAGGGAACCGAACCCACGACTTGCCGAATACGGGCCACAGACGCTACCGCTAAGCCATCTCGACGATTCGCGATCCTGGAAGATGTGTTTAAATGCCAAGTTTATGTTGAACCTACTTCTCATTTTTGAGGTATATCGCACATTCGGACCACTGTCTTAAAATGCTCCCCTCTCCTGTCTCTCTCATGGAGTTTTTTCGGGGGTTTCTAAATGCATATTTCCGGTGAAATCTCCGTATCGAATTTTCTAGTGACATGCAACACTTCCCCTACTTACTACATATAGGTAAGCAGCAGGGAATGTAATAACTAGGGCCCGGATTTTTAGGTTCTTAAAATTAACGTTTTAGTTATTTTTGTATCTTAAAGTTTTTTTTAGTTCTTTAGCTCCTGAAATAGTTTTTATATTATTATTGTTTATTAATTTTATTATTAATTGTCCTCTTTTTATAGCAATGTTGCTTATATCTCCTGTAGATCCTTTGTGCTGCTCAAAATGCGATTTTTGGCCAGAGGACACATGGAAAATACGTAAATAAAATTATAGTTTATACGCTATGTGCATTATAACAGGTGTTTAATCCTTACCTGATTTCCAGCATTCGAGAACAGGTCGCACAGGTTCTTCTGTACGGTATGTTTATGTGCACAGCACCTAGCCGCTTATTGCGACTTTATCTGTGCAGTATAGGAGGTGTTCATATTCGTTCAAACTTTTGTGTCTGTGGGCATTGTTTCTTTCGCTTTTGGCAGATTTGGCAAAATATTAGTTTGCAATCTGTGGTGAAGTACCTATCCACTGACGAATCAACCACCTTCGAGATGAGCTGACTTTAGGCATGAAACTGGCTCCTTAAATTACCTGCTTAATCTAAGGAAAATTGACTTCTAACAATGTAGCAATTGTATGCATTAACAATTAACGATAGTCGACTGAAAACAACGGATACTGTTTTTAAACTGATTGGTTTGAGTTTATGGCGTGATCTTCTAATGACCTCTTTTCCCTCGACAACAATCCCCACATTGCTTGCTTGCAACAATACAGAGCTTGGTCCCACACAGCTAAATACAAGTCACTTGCCTCTTGCATTGTTTTCATTACTCTTCTAAGCATACATAAGCGAAAAGACGTAGCAAAGATGTAACACTCAAAGTCCATTCATAATTTCATAAACATTTCATTTTCCCATTTTAAAATAGTTTTTTCATTTTAAAATAAAAAGGAGATTCAGCCTCTTTTAGGTTTTGAAGTCTCATTTAGCCATTTTTAGGTTTTATAAGATCCTTGGCTTCAATGATCATGAAACAGATAATTAAATTAAATCACTGCAGTTAACTATCAAGGAATAAAATAGTTACAAAACTAAGAATCCGGGCCCTAGTAATAACTAATGTGTTCTATTTATTAAAGTTTCACGGGCGATCAGCCGTGTGAGGTTTGAAAATATTGAGCTTTCGGCCATTGTAAACTCCATGGCCTTCGTCAGAATGAAATGACCGTTATCTAATTAGAAAACAGTAGGTGAAGGAATTGCTGTTACGTCACTTGATGCTACCTACTAAATACATAAGTAGGTCGTGATGTCAGTACTCCTGGAATGTATCCGACACTTGTTTACACATAGCTAGCTGAGAAATATCTAAACTATGCATAAAACTTGCGTAAGACGTTCTAAAACAAATACGTGCTCCCAGTAGTTTTCAAATGCAAGGCACTGGCAAGTGTTTTGGGTGAGTTAAGGCTTCACCAAAAATTATTATTGTGTGCGAAAACAAATGATGAACCGACGTAAATAGTATACGAAGGGATTCGCCTCCAATGTGAAAACAGTATCAGGAAATAAGTTTTAAAAAAGTTAATGCATTTTTTTTCTAGTTGAATTGTCAGCCACAGGTACAAAAATTGTGTTAGGGGTCTGCATTTCGTATTTATTTAATTTGCAAAGGTTGCTGACCGTGGTTTGAGGCTCCAGATTTAAGTCCTTCGTGTCACATAGCAAGTTGTAGATCCTATACCAGCTAATTTTATATTAAGTTTCAGTTCTTTTCTGTATGATGGAAGTGAATAAAATAATAGCACTCCATTGTAGTGTACCCCTTTTGGAACATGTGTAGGTTACTGCTTGGCCTTTGGTTTGTATGTTATACTAAAGCCCGGATTTTTGTGTAATATCAAGGTGCGAAATATCTGCATATTTATGTAACAAAAAACAGCAAAATATGTAATGAAATATGTAATATCAACAAAATATGTAAAATTATGTAATAATGTAAATGCTAAGATTACCACCTCAAATCTATATCCAGACTGCAAATTACCCAGAATTTTGTAATTTGATGGGTCTGTAAGTACCTACATAAATTACAATGAGTTAAAATTTACTAAATATAGAATTAATTATAGGGAAAATGTTTTGTTTTATGCAGAATTTACCTAAAATTTATTTTCAGGTAGGTAATCACGAAATAAAAAATATGGGTTTTGGATTATTTATTAAAATTACTCATTTCACATAATTATTTTACTTAAATTTTAGACGGTAAACCAATGTTGAAATACTGAACCAATTTATCAATGAGTGAAACAATCAATACAAAATAATTAAATTTTATAATGAGGATGCATTTTCAGTTTTCTATCTCTTGACATACAATGAACAACCAGACATTTTCATTTTGAGTCTTTTGCTTCTTTCAACGTACAGTGAATAACCATATACTTCTCCATATTTTCAGGGGCCATTGTTTGTCTCCTAAGATTAGAAGTACTTTCGGAATCTAGTTTTCCTGTTACTAAATTTGCTATGTACCGAGCGACCCATGTCATCTGTAGTTTCATCGACGGCAAACCAAATACAGGAGTCTCCAATTTCATTCCGTGTATGAGCAACTGCTTCTCCATAACACACATGAAAATACTTTTTCCTCAGAGTAGATTCGTCTGGAATAACTTTCTTGCAATATTTTTGTAGAAAGGAGCGAAATACAGGAATTTGAAGTTAATGCCACGAAATATTAGCTGCAACCATTGCACTGCACAAGTCTTTAAAAATCATTTCCGGACAGTTCCTGTTGCATTTGTGTCAACAGAACTTACTTTCTAGAAGACCGTAGGTGTTTGTTGCGTATGCGAAGAGCACTTTTGATATGTTGTTCCAATTGAGATTTCATGGAACAGCCTCATGCTTGGCAGACTATTACTTTTCCGTCGATTGTAAAGGCGCTAACTAATTTCACCCATGAATTCAACTTGCAGGATAGCGAGGACGCAACTGGTGCCATTTTACTAAGACTTGCAAGAAATTATAACTGCAGTATTATCGCCTCGCCATATTGATGCTCACTTTGTTTCCTCGCAGCTACAAGATGCCGACTACCGCGGCAATGGTAACAATCAATTTCTCCAGTCTTTGTAAATCCCCAAAGCGCTACGAGAAACGTGACACTGGAGGTCAACATTGTCGAGCGGCACCTACTTTGATATAAACGGACAACAATCGAACGAGGCGAGGCGGTTATTATCGCATTCTTAATGTAACTTGCATCCTATTTCGCAGATTGATTTTTGTTGCTTTCAGCAAAGCTTGTGAAAATTAAAATATGTAATTACATAAAAATCCGGGCTCTAGTGACAACACTTCTCATTTGCTCACAGGTTAATGGTAATATTTCAAAGCTTGTAAATACTGGTTTACAATGAATTGATTGTTTTACACTAACCGTTATTCTAATTTCATCGCAAAAGAAATTGTTTAAGCATAACTGAATTTTCCCAAAAGGCCAGTCAGATTGAGAGAAAATAAGCATAATATTCTGTAGGTAACTTACCCAAAACACTTCCCAGACCATAATTCATTATTTTAACAGTATACCTACAAAAACAAGTATTTTCTGTACCTTAAATATACATACAAAGTAATTGCAGATGTAAAGTTCCTTTCTCTAGTGGCTATATATTGCGAAATAGGTCAAACAGTAAATTTAGTATCTTCACAGGTTACGACCCTCCATTTATGCTTTATGTGGAAAATATGGTTATTTTTAATTTTCGCGAAAACAACTATAATGGTTTACCTTGAATTTTATGTGAATTTGCTGTGCACTTGCCTCATTTGATTGAATATTGTGTAATTTTCAATAACAAGAATATGTTAACAGATAGACAAGACTGAAACATTCAATACCAATGCCTCGTTAAGCATTGTCCAGAGACGGTGTGTATGTTTAAAAACACCAGCAGTAAGTTTGTTGGCATAAATAAATAAATATAGAGAAGTGTTTACTGTAGGAAACGAACAAAAATGTAGCGTTCGTTAAAAGACATAACTTGTGATCTTTTTTTCGATAGCCTTTGCCATTTTCGAAATATTACGTGTTCCAAGTTTAGACATTTACGCGCTTGAAAGGAACAGCTTGTTACTACAAATAAATATTTGAATGCTATTTCCACATATTGAAACGTTGCTGAATTTGAAACAATTTACTGCTAAAAATACGCCATCCAGGGCAGAAGTATTAGATTTGTTTTGAAGAACGCTGAACAGCCTTGTATTATGTGGCGCATTTTAAACTATAGAAACGTAGAAATGTGATGCTGCATTCACATGACTTTCTATCCCCACTACCGTTAATTCTTGTACCTACTTGTATATAAAGTTTGCAGAAATGGTTTTAGTTGCAACAGGAACACAGGAAGTTGAAGATGTGTAAGTATGCGAGACTCGTGAATGCTTCCTTAGCAATGGCCATCTGACAATTGAATATTGTATGGTGCAGTAGGTTTGTCTACCTTTTACAGTTTACTAGAGAACAAATATAGGAAAATGTTTGAAATAAAGGTGAATTGACAGGCTGTTGGTGTTTTGCTTTCCTCTCAACGTTACTGTTGCAGCATTGCTAGCACAAGAGGCCTGAAACTCTCGGAATACACTGGAGTTGTTGATATCAGCACATTTCCCTACAGCCATAGTGTGACAGTGGTGAGCTGCCATTTGCTACTGTCCTTCCTTTCCCCTCGGAGTTCCCTCGTCAGTGGCAACTGTGTTAAACATGCGGTACCTACTTCAATCCAAATCGTTAGTGCCATGTAAAGGATATTTGGGGTGAGGCTGTCACATGCTTGGGAGATGCTGAACATCCACATTCGGATGTTTAGTTATTCACATTCACATTCAGATTCTCGCGCGGATGCATTTTCTGGGATCCAGGGAACCTCAAAACAATGTTTCTGAGATGAAGTATTACATTCCATACCCGCAGTGCATTTTGGGTAAAAGAGCCAGCCATAACGTAACTTAAAAACGAAAGTTTGGATAAAGACCAAACAGCATCTTCCAAGGATGTGACATGAAGGTTTTCAAGAAAATCCCCCTTCACCCCAAACTCCCATTACAACGACATTTTCCTTCAGTTTTCCTCAAAAATGGCTCCAACATTGTCTACGCTTAAGATGTTTACAAGGCAAATTTTCAGGGAATAGTCTCCAGCATTCTGAGTGACTTCGCATAATTGGTAAGCTGTTAGAGATAAATAACATCTTACTGCACAAGAAATGTAGATCTCGTTAAAACCTATTTCCGAGGTATTCTTTATTACTAATTTGGATATTTAAATACTATAAGAAGGAAGGTTTTTTTTTTTCAAGTGGTAAGTCAGTATTCTTTTCTTTCTGGTGCTCATCCAAAGAAGCTACATCACATAAGGACAAGCTGTTAGCCAGCCTACCTGCAACGAAATGTGTTAAAAATGTCTCTAAACAAGATAGAAGAATAGTTAGTAGAAGAGCGAGTAAAGTTGATGTGACGAAATGTATGGTATCTCTTGAGAAGCATAAAGAGTTGTAAGAAATGGAGTGTGATGTCTGAATTTGCACAATATTTTGTGATTAACCTCTTCTCCAAAATTGTTTTCGTACTTTTTGTGAAGTAAAATACTAATTTGCCTACACAGCGAACAGCTTGTGCTGGATTACTGGAGTAGTGCGTTTTCCCGGAACCGGTTTTCGAAAGTTGGCTCTCCTTGGAATATAGCCACATCAATAACTTGCTTGCTTGCTTGCTGGCTCGCTCGCGTACTGCCCGAGGAAGCACAGCCAGCCAACGGCTCTGAACCTTCCCGACCATCCGCAAATTGTCACAATGACCAGTCAGAGCCGCCTATTAAACGGGGCTATACAAATGAAACAATTGAAAGAAAAATCGAATGTGGTACCTCGCACAGCTTTCTCAACCGCGTTGCGTTGTTTACGATTTTTTTTTCTAGACACGGGTTAAAATTAATAAGGCTTAGTTAAATAAACATGCGGAAACAACATTCACATGTTATCACAAGCGTGGAAAAATAGATTGCTCTTCCATGGTCGTAGTAACGCGTTCATGCAAACGAAAACATCGTCTACTTTAAAGCATATTCCGTCTGATGAAGGTTTGCTCGTAAAGTGTACGGGACTGGAGACCATTTTACACCTTTGTGGGAAGATTCAGTGTGCACATGGCAAAGCAATTTTAATCGTTAAAATCTGGAGAACAAGAAGAAATGAAAATTTAAATTTTGAAAATTTGAGCGCTTATGCCCATTCTGAACCCCCTTAACGAATTCCAAACAACACTATTTTTTCCGTGCATGTTTGTATATTTTGGCCTTTCTGAAAATTAAAGTTATTTTGTTGTTTAACGGCGCTGTCAATTGCCAGGATCACATCAGCGTCGCCGGTGTGCCGGAATTTTGTCCCGCAGGAGTTCTTTTACATGCCAGTAAATCTACTGACATGGAGCTGTCGTTTTTAATCACAATTAAAAACCATCGGCCTGGGCCGGGTTTGAACCCGCGACCTTGGGAACAGTAGGCCAGCGTCTAACCAACTGAGTTGGCCTTTCTGGAACATAATCTATGCATAATGCATGTTTTGTGTCATATAGCATATTTAGGCTTTTAATGCATATAAATGCTAATGGTGCATAATATCGAGCATGAGTGCATCTGATGAATGTGCCTCCCTAAAATGTGAGATGGCCATGCCTTTGCCTGTAGAGAGAACGTTTGAAGGTTTCCTGACGATGTGTACCATCCCCTTTGTTTTTCCTTGTTACACTGGATTTACCTACATCCCCGACCGGACCAGACCAACTTCCCTCAAGGGAATAGGCAAAAACAAATGCCGCTGTTTGAATGCCGTAGATTGCTGCGTGTTATGTTACCAGTGAAAAGTTGAAGAAGACAAGGATTAAGGACAGACGGTGACGACTGCTGCAACAAAAACTAACTGCTAAGTTTTACCTTTCATTCATTTGGATTTAAATAACCGTTGTTAATGCCTTAAACCAACATGGAGCCGCTGTGCCATACATATTTGCTTACTCACTCGCAACTAGGGGGAGAGCAAAGGAGCTCCGAAAAGGCTGCGCGGTGTTTTGCTGTCCGCGTTCTCGGCGCTCGTTGCCGTCTGCCTCTATCATAAAAATGCACGGATGAAACGATACATTTTTAAAACTACTTTTAAAAGTTTTACTTATCAACTTTATGTAAGGGGATGCTGAAACTGGCCACCGTTGTCCATACATTTTTGGCACCTGTTTAGGAAACTATCCATCACTCGCCGCAGTTGACGTTGAGAAATGGCGAGGGTGTGTAGGTTTGTCTTGTACACTTTGTGCTTTAAGTTACTACCCCAGAAATAGAAATTGCTTATTGAAGCTCTGAACCCACACACCAATGTATCCGAGTGAACAGTTGACGACACCTGTACATAGAGACGGATACTCTGCAACAGCGCATTCGGTGAGAACCACTAACCTACACACCCTCGGCAACAGGGCGAGTGATGGTGCCAAAAATGTGTGGACAATGACGGTGGCCTGTTTCAGATCTCCTTTCATAACACTGGTAAGTAAAGCCTTTAAAGGCAGTTTTAAAAATGTTGCATGGTTTCATCCACCTCTCGGGCCCAAATGACTCAGTTGTCGACGGTCCCTTAAACTCCACTTACTCACTCACTCATCTGCGTCTTTCTATGATAGCAGCAGACGGCAACGAGCGCCCAGAACGTGGACAGGCAAAACACCGCGCAGCCCGTTTGGAAATTTGTTGCTCTCGCGGTATTTTAATAATGAAATTAGTGTTCAGTGTTCAAAAAGTTTGAAGTTGAGCTAAATGAGAATCTGCTTCACACATTTGAAAGGTGAATCAAGCGCATCAATACCTTAGTAGGAGCTAACATACTAACCGAGACACTTTA
Organism: Tenodera sinensis; assembly: GCA_030765045.1. NCBI lineage: Eukaryota > Metazoa > Arthropoda > Insecta > Mantodea > Mantidae > Tenodera > Tenodera sinensis. Next base: position 6,996,354 of record CM060967.1, on the reverse strand, counting down.
AATACCCCATTAATGCAATTTCTGCAACTTTAAAATGAATTGCATTACAATGTGGAATTCTAGTAGTGCATACTTTGGATACATGTTAGTGCATGAGTGCATGCATATTTTTACTTTCTCTACTGGTAAGTAGGGGAAGTATTGTATTGCACTTAAAAATTCGATGTCGAGATTTCACCGGAAATATATCATTTTTAGACCCCCTGCATAAATAAAAAATAAATTAAAAAAGAAAGAGAGAGAGAGAAAGCATTTTTAGAAAAAGGTCCATGTCTGTGTGTCTCAGTCTGTGGACAGTGTAACTCAAAGACGAAAAGTCGGTTAAAAACCAAAGTTGGTATTTCAGTTTAATGTTTTTCAAAGATGGGATACGAAGATTTTGAGGAAAATAGCGCCACCCTAAACCTTTTCGAAAATTTTTATTTTCTTGAAAATGGCTCTAACGATTTTGATGAAAATGCCATTTGTTTGAGATATTTTTATAACAAATGAAATGTATATTTTGAATTTTCTGGCTATAGCCTATGTAGTCATGTTTACTCTGGATGACTTTTGAATAACTCGTAAACCGTAAGAGATAGACAAAATCTTACTGCACAAAAATGTGGATCTCGCTAAAATACACAATTTATGTCCAAATAAATTTTGTTGTAGAGTGAACCATTTCGGAGATATTCCTTGTTATTTGTGTCAGTTTCGGAAAACTTAAAATGGATCATCGTTGTTCATTTTTTATATGTTAAGCGTGCAAAGAGAACGGGATCTCAAAGCTTTAAAACATTTGACTATCGCACAAAGCCTACTGTATTCCCATATTCCCCTTGTACCTACAAGGAAATAAGCAGTAAGATAATTTGTACAAATGTTTATCTCAACTAACACGAAGAAGATACAGGAATAAGTGTTTGTAAGAATGGTTAGTACAAGAGTTGAGAAAGTCATGTGAGTGCAACACATATTTTTAGGTTTGATTGTGCATGAAATTCCAGGCTTGCAAACAGAAATACATAGAAGAATGAGCTTGTATAATAATAGTTTGTAGATGTTATATTAAAAACAATAGTGGCCAAGGAAAGTCGTATGAATGTAAGGAACACATGAGATGAGAAATGAAGAGGTTATTCCTATAGCCTTGGCATAATGTACGGAAATGGAAACAGTGTTTTGTTTGCACAGGGTTTCGTTACATAAACAAAGCTTTATAAGGATGTTTGTCGAGGAAGTCTTAACATGGATTGCTCAGCACCCAGGCAGTAGGTTCAAGCAACAGCTCTGGCTTTCATTTTAGATAGCAAATGCACACGTTCAGAAAATGTGGTGTAGGTATTCGTATTTTTATAGTACATTCGTATGCCTTTTTCTACCCATTCAGCATTATTACAAAGGTTGATTTGATTTTGTGGTTTTATTAGATATTTTCTTATGGGTACTATGGCAATATGGCACGATGGACAGATGTTCACAGAGCTGGACGCAATGAACTTGCACGACCAGCAAGGGGGCGAGCCGATTGCAACTTCACCGCTTGAGAAGTCAGTATTTTAAAATGTAAATCAATAGCAAGGAATAGTTCTGATTAATAAAGTTAAAAAATGTGATATTGATCTCGTTAAAGCACACAGTTTTTGCTCTCTCTACTACGTATAGTAAGTAGAGGAAGTATTGTATTCCGCCCAAAAATTCGATGTCGACATTTCACTGGAAATAAATGTTTTGAGGCCCCCTGAGTCCAAAAATAACATTTTTAGACACGTGTGTGTGTGTGTGTGTGGGGGGGGGCAGCATAACTCAAAAACAAAAAGTCCATTAAAAGCCTTAGTTGGTATTTAAGTTTATTTCAAGGACGCGACACGAAGATTTTGAAATAACTTCCTCCACCCTAAACTACCCTTTACAGGAAAAAATTGTTCGAAAATTTTTATTTTCTCGAAAATGGCTCTAACGATCTTGATTAAAATGCCATATGTTTGATATATTTTTATGGCAAACGAAATGTATATTTGAAATTTTCTGGCTATAGCCCCTGTACTCATGTTTACTCTGGACAACTTTTGCATAACTGGTAAACCGTAAGAGATAGACCAAATCTTACTGTACAACAAATGTAGACCTTGTTGAAACACAATTTATGTCCAAATAATTGCTTTTGTAGAGAAAACCATTTCGCAAATATTTCTTGTTATTTGGAAGGTCGTGATTCATTTTTATACATCAGCCGTGCAAAGAGAGCAGAATTTGAAAGCTTTAAATAATTTGACTATCGCCCAAAGCCAACTATATTCCCATATTCCCCTTGTACCTACAAGGAAATAATAAGATAATTTCTGCAAATGTTTATCAGGAATGGTTAGTACAAGAGTAGAGAAAGTCATGCGATACACCAGATTTTTTATAGCGAGATTTTGTGCATTTCTAATGGTTTGCGAATTAAGTGATTCAGAATGAAGAAAACTTCTGAGGTCTTTCCCAAAGAGCTCGATATAGTTTCATTTGCCTTGTTGTTAAGCTATTTTGCGTTGATTAACATTTTCGAAGAATTTTCCTTGTAAAGTTGGGTGGTTTGGTGAATCTTCTTGAAAATCGTCATTTCCTTGAAAGATACTACCTTTGGTATTCAACCGACTTCGATTTTCAGGCATTTATGAAATCCCATGCAGTTGTGGCAAAGTTTACATAGGACAAACAGGTAGAACTGTAGAAGATCGCATCAAAGAACATCAACGTTGTATTAGACTAGGATACCCAGAAAAATCCGCAGTGGCTGAGCACACATATAATACAGATCATAAAATCAAATTCGCCTCTACAAAAATTCTTGAAAAGTCCTCTAGGTACTACGATAGGGTGATTAAAGAAGCTCTATACATTAAAGCGAATAAAAACAACTTCAACAGGGATGAAGGCCTTCAAATCAGCAAAGCATGGACACCAGTCATTCAGCATATCTCTCCTCCACAGTGCAGAGAAGCATCGGCAATCACCTGATTGGTTCCGCACGTGCCTCCATCGGCCGGAGCTCGGCCAATGGTAAAAAAGTGGGCGGTTCTTATCGGCCGCGCTCTAGGTATAAATATCGCAACATCAGTAGCCTAGATTCAGTTCCCCTGAGGATGGCGGCAGAGTTAGTCGCTGAAAGCTTGGGTAGTTACCCTAATCTGACCTGGCTGTTAGCCCGAGAAACTATCATCACTGTATACGTGGTGGAGGAAATAAAACATGTTGCGAAGTATTGTTATATGCGTATCTCTCATTGGTCCTAAACGGCAACATGGTTGTTGGGTTCCGTTTCACCACACAAACTCTACAGAGCAGATTTCTCGAACCATTGCTGCTGATAGAGATCAAGGTATTGCGGAGGTTTCTACAACCCCCACAGCTTCAAGAACCTCTACAACCCATCAGATTTTAAGATTTTTAACGGCATAACTTAAAGAGAAATCACACAAACCAAACTTGATATTCAAGTTCAGACTTTTCCTAAGATACAACACGAGGATAAAAGAACTAAAAATGGATCTTAAGGTTTTAAGATATGTTTATGACTAATAAAAGGTTATTTCTTTATTATCTGCGTATAGCATGTGACATCCTCTGCATTACGAATGTTCTTTATACAACTAATAAATCAAAAGAGAAAATGTGGTGCATCAAAAGCGCAGAGGTAATCAAATAGTTTTACTTCAAATAAAGTTTTGTGATAATTATTTATTTCTGAGGTATTACTTTTGAATGTGTTGTTAAGTTCCTTTCCTTCTGTCATGATATGCAAAGGGTATGGAATTTGATATGCACCATATAGCGACCCACTTTTAAAATGGTTTGGCAATTGCATGAGTTGCCATATTGATGTAGACAGAAGAGCGCCGAAACTCGCAGGCTCCACAGTAGCGCAGCGAGGAGGTAGAGACAAAAGCCGCAAGTGTTTGTTGTTGCAGTTAAGCCCTCAGTGTACACACTTTATCTCCCAGTGTGATAAGTTGGTGTTCCCTTGGAGCGTTTACTCCAGTGCAGTGCTTTCGTCCTGCTGTCTGTGCACCAAAAGAAGGCGAAGAGAGGAGAAGGGGGACCTTGCTCACACAATTTATTTACTGTGTTTTTGATTGGAAGAGTTGTGATCTGCAGCCAGTGAGATACGTTTATGTACGTGCACAGCGTTGCAAGCTCATTACCCCCACTCTCACACACTGTCCTACTGTATGCCCAGGAAAAGAAGGCAAGTGTTAGGAATGTGTAGCTTCCCGCACGGTATGACAAGGATGCTAGGTTATGTCCCATAGCTAGAAACATGCACTCTCATACGCTACTGGAGCAGATACTGTATGCCCAGGACAAGAAGGCAAGTGTTAGGAATATGTAGCTTCCCGCACGGTGTTTATGCCTAGTTTCCGAGTATGACAAGGGTGCTAGGTTATGTCCCATAGCTGAGCGTATGCACTCTCATACGCTACTGGAGCAGATACTGTATGCCCAGGACAAGAAGGCAAGTGTTAGGAATATGTAGCTTCCCGCACGGTGTTTATGCATAGTTTCCGAGTATGACAAGGGTGCTAGGTTATGTCCCATAGCTGAGCGTATGCACTCTCATACGCTACTGGAGCAGATACTGTATGCCCAGGACAAGAAGGCAAGTGTTAGGAATATGTAGCTTCCCGCACGGTGTTTATGCCTAGTTTCCGAGTATGGCAAGGAAGCTAGGTTATGTCCCATAGCTAGAAACATGCACTCTCATACGCTACTGGAGCAGATACACAGTTCAAGCTCCTCTAGCTATTCTCTTGTTGCACGTCACGCTATACGACAACACAGGCCTGGGGACGCTCAACGACAAACTCCTCCACAGTAGTTTGTTCACCAACTCATGGTCTCTCGTAGGCATGGGCGTCGCGAAAGGGGGGCAAGGAGGGGCCGCGGCCCCTCCCAGGAAGTTGGTCAACTTAATGTGCAATCAATTACTGACTATTAAACTACTATTTTAAAAGATCAATTTTTATTTAACACAAATTAACATGGATATATGCAACGAATATTATAAATGTTGACAATTAAATAGTGAATTAATATTATCTGATTGCAAATTTCAAACATGTGGCCCCCCTCTGGAAAAATGCCTGCCGACGCTCATGCTCGTAGGAATGCAACCAGTCAGTATGTCGGTAAACAATTCCAAGTAAACAGCGATATCTGAAGCAGGAGTGGCGCTCACTATAGTGTTGCCAACCTTGGAATGTGTATTCAACTAGGTTAAAGCAAAGAACTCGCTCAAAATAGCACAATTTAAATGCTATTTTCAGTTCATGCAGTGTATTGAGCTTTAAAACGTACTCCGTCTTTATCCCACTGATAATTTTCTACCTTTTCTACATGTTTCAAAATCCCTGCTAACCTGTTTCGGCCTCAAGTGATATACTTCCCTCCAGCGTTATATCGTGCAATTCCTGTAAGGATAAAGTTCCCTGTTACATTACTTCAAGTATTCATTTTACCTTGGCTCAAACTAATTCTATGGGATTCATGTATGGGGACAAACAAATGACTGTGGCCCAATAAAACAAAAAAAAATGTGTCCGCTTTAAGAGCCTCTTTAGGTTTGTTTAATTCAATAGTTCTATAAAGATCTGTTTTACACATAGAATTGTCACTCTGAACCCCTTTGTTTGCAACAACAATATAATACCAGATTTCACACCACTCCTAGGCGGAGGTTTATCTACTTCTACATTACTTTTACCATTACTTCCCACATAAAACTAGTGACAAGTACGATTTTACAACTGAAGTTAAGAGAAATTAGCAGCGAATAATATTGGAGGTAAGTTGGAAACGTGACTAGCAGAGCAACGTTTGCTCGGAAGTTTACAAAACTAAGTTTACACTGCGTGGCATGTCTCTCTCCTGCCCCTCATTCCCCTTAGACCATGAGCTGGTGAGCAGCAGTACTATGAATTGTATATATGTGGCAGTGTTACCAACTCTGGCGACTTGCTGCTAGATCTGGAATCTTTTAAAGTGATATAGCTACAGGATTTAAAAAATAGCGAATACTGACTTTTCTGACGGTCTTAGGTGACATTTAGAGACAATTCTGGGGGGATTCAATTTTCTTACTTGACACACTTGCCAGCTGAGGAATAATTGGGCTTCTAAGTGTCATATAAAGTAAATATCATCTCCTTGATAGCCCTATCTAGAGACCTGACATACTGTCAATTCTGCAGTTAATGAAGGCGATCTACTGAGTGTAGTAAAATCCCGATAACTCGACATTCCGTGTAAGTCGATAACCCTTTTTTAATTTGTATCGTTAAAATTGACTGTCACCAGACACTTGCCGCTAATAATGTGAATACACAGCACAAACACTTGTTTGGAAAGTTTGATGGTTGATAGCTTCACCAAGTACAGAGGTATTTTTAGACGTGATGAGTAACGCAGTGGTTCATGATCGAGTTCACTTTTGTATTTATAAGATCACAAGGGTGTCAGGTTGTTCCCGACTTCCGCGGACCGTGCGTGATTAACTGTAGTGCCCGCTCGCAATATCAGCAGTATCTTGTATATTTCAAGGAAGAAAACAGACTTTACCGCATCATCAATTTGCTTGATGTCACTCGCGCAGATCTTAGCAACATCATTCGCCATGTCTAAAAAATATCCCTGTGCGTCGTAAGCCAAACTTTCAGTTAGAAGATTTCAGGCTTTCTGTTAGTGTTGTGTGAGTTTGTGTCAGTGAAAATGTCGAAAGAAAAGAGAAGAAAAGACAATATGACAACGGAATTTAATTGCATGCGTTAAGAAACTAGACAAGGGGAACATATTAATAAAAATGACATGGACTTAGAAGCTGAACGAAGTTCAATAATAGGGTGAGGAAAAATGAAGTCCGAAATAGAGTCTTGATGTGTGAAAAGAGCGTGTACTAAGTTTAAAGGAGAGGAAGATATGAAAGCTGGTGAATATGAAAAAGTGAGTGAGACGCTGTATTTGTGGTTTACGCAGCAAAGACACTCGCAATTTCTTCTCTATTCGTAAGTACATATGTATTTTTAAATTTACTTTAAGTACCATTTTAGGATGTGCCATATTTTTCTGCTTTCTACATGGTACTAAAACATGCATTTATGCACTTTGCAGTGTTATGTTAAGAGTTATGAATAACAAACCCCTTATTCCGTAAAACTAGACATTTGGATAACAGCCCATATTAGGTCGAGTTGTCGGGATTCCACTGTACCAGGGGTCTCGCCCGCGTATAGACATTTGGATAACAGCCCACATTAGGGCGAGTTCTCGGGATTCCACTGTACCAGGGGTCTCGCCCGCGTATAGACATTTGGATAACAGCCCACATTAGGGGGAGTTGTCGGGATTCCACTGTACCAGGGGTCTCGCCCGCGTATAGACATTTGGATAACAGCCCACATTAGGGGGAGTTGTCGGGATTCCACTGTACCAGGGGTCTCGCCCGCGTATAGACATTTGGATAACAGCCCACATTAGGGCGAGTTGTCGGGATTCCACTGTACCAGGGGTCTCGCCCGCGTATAGACACTTGGATAACACCCACATTAAGTCGAGTTGTCGGGATTCCACTGTACCAGGGGTCTCGCCCGCGTGTAGACATTTGGATAACAACCCACATTAGGTCGAGTTGTCGGGATTCCACTGTACCAGGGGGACCCGCCCGCGTGTAGACATTTGGACAACAGCCCATATAAGGTCGAGTTGTCGGGATTCCACTGTAACAGAGACCAGCCTGCGGATAGACATTTGGATAACAGTCCACATTACGTCCATTTGTTGGGATTCCACTGTAACAGAGACCAGCCTGCGTATAGACATTTGGATAACAGTCCACATTACGTCCAGCTGTTGGGATTCCACTGTAACAGAGACCAGCCTGCGTATAGACATTTGGATAACAGCCCACATTACGTCCAGTTGTTGGGATTCCACTGTAACAGAGACCAGCCTGCGTATAGACATTTGGATAACAGCCACATTAGGTCGAGTTGTCGGGATTCCACTGTAACAGAGACCATTCTGCGTATAGACATTTGGATAACAGCCACATTAGGTCGAGTTGTCGGGATTCCACTGTAACAGAGACCAGCCTGCGTATAGACATTTGGATAACAGCCACATTAGTTCCAGTTGTTGGGATTCCACTGTAACAGACACCAGCCTGCGTATAGACATTTGGATAACAGCCACATTAGTTCCAGTTGTTGGGATTCCACTGTAACAGAGACCAGCCTGCGTATAGACATTTGGATAACAGCCCACATTACGTCCAGTTGTTGGGATTCCACTGTAACAGAGACCATTCTGCGTATAGACATTTGGATAACAGCCACATTAGGTCGAGTTGTCGGGATTCCACTGTAACAGAGACCAGCCTGCGTATAGACATTTGGATAACAGCCACATTAGTTCCAGTTGTTGGGATTCCACTGTAACAGAGACCAGCCTGCGTGTAGACATTTGGATAACAGCCCACATTAGTTCCAGTTGTTGGGATTCCAATGTAACAGAGACCAGCCTGCGTGTAGACATTTGGATAACAGCCCACATTATTTGCAGTTTTTGGGATTCCACTGTAACAGAGACCATCCTGCGTGTAGACATTTGGATAACAGTCCACATTAGGTCGATTTGTTGGAATTCCACTGTAACAGAGACCATCCTGCGTATAGGCATTTGGATAACAGCCCACATTAGGTCGCGTTGTCGGGATTCCACTGTAACAGGGGGACCCGCCCGCATGTAGACATTTGGATAACAGCCACATTAGTCATCAAGTTATTAAGCGCACATTAGGTCGAGTTGTCGGGATTCCACTGTAACAGAGAGAACCGCCCGCGTGTAAACATTTGGATAACAGCCACATTAGTCATCAAGTCATTAAGCGCACATTAGGTCGAGTTGTCGGGATTCCACTGTAACAGAGAGACCCGCCTGCGTGTAGTCATTTGGATAACAGCCCACATTAGGTCGAGTTGTTGGGATTCCACTGTAACAGAGACCAGCTTGCGTATAGGGATTTGGATAACAGCCCACATTAGGTCGAGTTGTTGGGATTCCACTCTTAACAGAGACCAGCCTGCGTATAGACATTTGGATAACAGCCACATTAGGTCCAGTTGTTGGGATTCCACTGTAACAGAGAGAACCGCCTGCGTGTAGACATTTGGATAACAGCCCACATTAGTCGAGTTGTTGGGATTCCACTGTAACAGAGAGAACCGCCTGCGTGTAGACATTTGGATAACAGCCACGTTAGGTCCAGTTGTTGGGATTCCACTTTAACAGAGACCAGCCTGCGTATAGACATGTTGATAACAGCCCACATTAGGTCGACTTGTTGGGATTCCACTGTAACAGAGACCAACCTGCGTATAGACATTTGGATAACAGCCCACATTAGGTCGAGTTGTTGGGATTCCACTGTAACAGAGAGAACCGCCTGCGTGTAGACATTTGGATAACAGCCCACATTAGGTCCAGTTGTTGGGATTCCACTGTAACAGAGAGAACCGCCTGCGTGTGGACATTTGGATAACAGCCCACATTAGGTCGAGTTGTTGGGATTCCACTGTAACAGAGACCAGCCTGCGTGTAGACATTTGGATAACAGCCCACATTAGTCATCAAGTCATTAAGCGCACATTAGGTGGAGTTGTTGGGATTCCACTGTAACAGAGACCAGCCTGCGTGTAGACATTTGGATAACAGCCACATTAGTCATCAAGTCATTAAGCGCACATTAAGTCGAGTTGTCGGGATTCCACTGTAACAGAGACCAGCCTGCGTGTAGACATTTGGATAACAGCCCACATTAGGTCGAGATGTTGGGATTCCACTGTAACAGAGAGACCCGCCCGCGTGTAGACATTTGATAACAGCCACATTAGGTCCAGTTGTTGGGATTCCACTGTAACAGAGACCAGCCCGCGTGTAGACATTTGGATAACAGCCACATTAGGTCGAGTTGTTGGGATTCCACTGTAACAGAGACCAGCCTGCGTGTAGACATTTGGATAACAGCCACATTAGGTCGAGTTGTTGGGATTCTACTGTAACAGAGACCAGCCCGCGTGTAGACATTTGGATAACAGCCACATTAGGTCCAGTTGTTGGGATTCCACTGTAACAGAGACCAGCCTGCGTGTAGACATTTGGATAACAGCCACATTAGGTCGAGTTGTCGGGATTCCACTGTAACAGAGACTAGCCTGCGTGTAGACATTTGGATAACAGTCACATTAGGTCGAGCTGTTGGGATTCCACTGTAACAGAGTCCAGCCTGCGTGTAGACATTTGGATAACAGCCACATTAGTTCGAGTTGTTGGGATTCCACTGTAACAGAGACCATCCTACGTATAGACATTTGGATAACAGCCACATTAGGTCGAGTTGTTGGGATTCCACTGTAACAGAGACCAGCCTGCGTGTAGACATTGGGATAACAGCCACATTAGGTCGAGTTCTCGGGATTCTTCTGTAACAGAGAGACCCGCCCGCGTTTAGACATTTGGATAACAGCCACATTAGGTCGAGTTGTCGGGATTCTTCTGTAACAGAGAGACCCGCCCGCGTGTAGACATTTGGATAACAGCCAACATTAGGTCGAGTTCTCGGGATTCTTCTGTAACAGAGAGACCCGCCCGCTTGTAGACATTTGGATAACAGCCACATTAGGTCGAGTTGTCGGGATTCTTCTGTAACAGAGATCCGCCCGCGTGTAGACATTTGCATAAGAGCCCATATAAGGTCGAGTTGTCGGGATTCCACTCTACCAGAGAGACCCGCCCGCGTGTAGACATTTGGATAACAGCCCACATTAGGTCGAGTTGTCGGGATTCCACTGTACCAGAGAGACCCGCCCGCGTGTAGACATTTGGATAACAGCCCATATAATTTCGAGTTGTCGGGATTCCACTCTACCAGAGAGACCCGCCCGCGTGTAGACATTTGGATAACAGCCCACATTAGGTCGAGTTGTCGGGATTCCACTGTACCAGAGAGACCCGCCCGCGTGTAGACATTTGGATAACAGCCCACATTAGGTCGAGTTGTCGGGATTCCACTGTACCAGAGAGACCCGCCCGCGTGTAGACATTTGGATAACAGCCCATATAAGGTCGAGTTGTCGGGATTCCACTCTACCAGAGAGACCCGCCCGCGTGTAGACATTTGGATAACAGCCCACATTAGGTCGAGTTGTTGGGATTCCACTGTACCAGAGAGACCCGCCCGCGTGTAGACATTTGGATAACAGCCACATTAGGTCGAGTTGTCGGGATTCCACTGTACCAGAGAGCCCCGCCCGCGTGTAGACATTTGGATAACAGCCCACATTAGGTCGAGTTGTCGGGATTCCACTGTACCAGAGAGACCCGCCCGCGTGTAGACATTTGGATAACAGCCCATATAAGGTCGAGTTGTCGGGATTCCACTCTACCAGAGAGACCCGCCCGCGTGTAGACATTTGGATAACAGCCCACATTAGGTCGAGTTGTCGGGATTCCACTGTACCAGAGAGACCCGCCCGCGTGTAGACATTTGGATAACAGCCCATATAAGGTCGAGTTGTCGGGATTCCACTCTACCAGAGAGACCCGCCCGCGTGTAGACATTTGGATAACAGCCCACATTAGGTCGAGTTGTCGGGATTCCACTGTACCAGAGAGACCCGCCCGCGTGTAGACATTTGGATAACAGCCCACATTAGGTCGAGTTGTCGGGATTCCACTGTACCAGAGAGACCCGCCCGCGTGTAGACATTTGGATAACAGCCCACATAAGGTCGAGTTGTCGGGATTCCACTCTACCAGAGAGACCCGCCCGCGTGTAGACATTTTAATAACAGCCCACATTAGGTCGAGTTGTCGGGATTCCACTGTACCAGAGAGACCCGCCCGCGTGTAGACATTTGGATAACAGCCCACATAAGGTCGAGTTGTCGGGATTCCACTCTACCAGAGAGACCCGCCCGCGTGTATACATTTGGATAACAGCCACATTAGGTCGAGTTGTCGGGATTCCACTGTACCAGAGAGACCCGCCCGCGTGTAGACATTTGGATAACAGCCCACATAAGGTCGAGTTGTCGGGATTCCACTCTACCAGAGAGACCCGCCCGCGTGTAGACATTTTAATAACAGCCCACATTAGGTCGAGTTGTCGGGATTCCACTGTACCAGAGAGACCCGCCCGCGTGTAGACATTTGGATAACAGCCCACATAAGGTCGAGTTGTCGGGATTCCACTCTACCAGAGAGACCCGCCCGCGTGTAGACATTTGGATAACAGCCCACATTAGGTCGAGTTGTCGGGATTCCACTGTACCAGAGAGACCCGCCCGCGTGTAGACATTTGGATAACAGCCCACATAAGGTCGAGTTGTCGGGATTCCACTCTACCAGAGAGACCCGCCCGCGTGTAGACATTTTAATAACAGCCCACATTAGGTCGAGTTGTCGGGATTCCACTGTACCAGAGAGACCCGCCCGCGTGTAGACATTTGGATAACAGCCACATTAGGTCGAGTTGTCGGGATCCCACTGTACCAGAGAGACCCGCCCGCGTGTAGACATTTGGATAACAGCCACATTAGGTCGAGTTGTCGGGATCCCACTGTACCAGAGAGACCCGCCCGCGTGTAGACATTTGGATAACAGCCACATTAGGTCGAGTTGTCGGGATCCCACTGTACCAGAGAGACCCGCCCGCGTGTATACATTTGGATAACAGCCACATTAGGTCGAGTTGTCGGGATTGCACTCTACCAGAGAGACCCGCCCGCGTGTAGACATTTGGATAACAGCCACATTAGGTGGAGTTGTCGGGATCCCACTCTACCAGAGAGACCCGCCCGCGTATGTATCTTATTGACAGCTGTGCTGTGTGCTTAGCACGTACTCTCGATTGTTATGTCTGTCGTAGAGATATCTTGCCCATCTCTTGCGGTTTACGAATTATACAAATCAATCAGAAAGAAAAGGACTTCTGAGGACATTCCCATAATCAAGGTATGAATTTGATTTGCCATGAAAATACCTTACGCATATGGCATTTTGATCAAAATGGTTTCTCATTTTTTGGAGTAACAGGTTTGGACAAGTGTTCCATATAAAGGGTAGTCTGAATTGGGTGGGGGACTTTTTGTAAATCTTAGTGGCGCATCCTTGGAAGAAGCTGAACTTAAATACCAAATTTGGTATTTAACCGACTTGTTTTTTGAGTTACGCCTACAGACACGTGACACACGCACAACTCTTTTTCCAAAAATCCTTTATGTATTCTAAAGACCTCAAAACGTGTATGTGTACTAGAATCTGTCTAATTGTTGGGTGGAAGCAATACCTTCTAAACCTGGCTAGTGTGTACGGAATAGAGAACGTAATACAAGTTTCATCAAATAAAAATAGTGAAGTTTAAGACATTTCACAAATATTGTCTTATTCTATGTTGAATGTTGGTAACAGCTGAAGAGTGAAAATCCGGGACACTTTGCCCGGAGAAGGTTGTGTTTATTCCGCCAAGTTGTTTACAGATTATTTGTCTAAATATTGAAAGGTGAAAGATGACAAGCAGGTCCTCGAGGCTAGCGCTAAACCTCTTGTCTCGTCACGAGTCCTTAAGAATGCTGCGAGGTTATCTGAGTAATCTAAAGCGATCGATTCATTAAATGAATGGTTTTCCTGTTGTGCAACTGGACACTGTTTACACATATCCACGTGACTTTGACTTTTAATTTCCATCGACATACGAAGTTCTTAAGGGTAGCATATCAAGTCATAGTGCCAACTTTTCCGATTTACCAATAAAACTTAAGGCAGCGAAGGCCTTTTTCCCACTCTAAGACTTTGTAGTTAGTTTCAAACTGTGAGGGATTATCGCCAGGGACAAGTAAAGAATCAGATTCTGTTGCATTATAACTTACGATTACACACATTGCGCTTTGATGGACCAAAACTTTGTGTCTATCCTTCATCATGATCAAGATTCTCCTGCACTCAGCTGCAACAAAGTATATAGCACCACTAGTGACATCTAGTAAATGGTATACAGTGTTATCATAGACCAGAGCTTATCTGTGTGTCTATCCTTCATCATGATCATGGTCCCTCTTCACTGGACTGTAACAAAATGTATAGCACCACTAGTGACCTCTAGTAAATGGTATACAGTGTTATGATAGGCCAGAGCTTATCTGTGTGTCTATCCTTCATCATGATCATGGTCCCTCTTCACTGGGCTGTAACAAAATGTATAGCACCACTAGTGACCTCTAGTAAATGGTATACAGTGTTATCATAGACCAGAGCTTATCTGTGTGTCTATCCTTCATCATGATCATGGTCCCTCTTCACTGGACTGTAACAAAATGTATAGCACCACTAGTGACCTCTAGTAAATGGTATACAGTGTTATGATAGGCCAGAGCTTATCTGTGTGTCTATCCTTCATCATGATCATGGTCCCTCTTCACTGGGCTGTAACAAAATGTATAGCACCACTAGTGACCTCTAGTAAATGGTATACAGTGTTATGATAGACCAGAGCTTATCTGTGTGTCTATCCTTCATCATGATCATGGTCCCTCTTCACTGGGCTGTAACAAAATGTATAGCACCACTAGTGACCTCTAGTAAATGGTGAAGTGTTATGATAGACGAGAGCTTATCTGTGTGTCTATCCATCATGATCATGGTCCCTCTTCACTGGACTGTAACAAAATGTATAGCACCACTAGTGACCTCTAGTAAATGGTGAAGTGTTATGATAGACGAGAGCTTATCTGTGTGTCTATCCTTCATCATGATCATGGTCCCTCTTCACTGGACTGTAACAAAATGTATAGCACCACTAGTGACCTCTAGTAAATGGTATACAGTGTTATGATAGACCAGAGCTTATCTGTGTGTCTATCCTTCATCATGATCATGGTCCCTCTTCACTGGACTGTAACAAAATGTATAGCACCACTAGTGACCTCTAGTAAATGGTATACAGTGTTATGATAGACCAGAGCTTATCTGTGTGTCTATCCTTCATCATGATCATGGTCCCTCTTCACTGGACTGTAACAAAATGTATAGCACCACTAGTGACCTCTAGTAAATGGTATACAGTGTTATGATAGACCAGAGCTTATCTGTGTGTCTATCCTTCATCATGATCATGGTCCCTCTTCACTGGGCTGTAACAAAATGTATAGCACCACTAGTGACCTCTAGTAAATGGTATACAGTGTTATGATAGACCAGAGCTTATCTGTGTGTCTATCCTTCATCATGATTATGGTCCCTCTTCACTGGACTGTAACAAAATGTATATCACCACTAGTGACCTCTAGTAAATGGTATACAGTGTTATGATAGACCAGAACTTATCTCTGTGTCTATCCTTCATGGTCCCTCTTCACTGGACTGTAACAAAATGTATATCACCACTAGTGACCTCTAGTAAATGGTATACAGTGTTATGATAGACCAGAGCTTATCTCTGTGTCTATCCTTCATGGTCCCTCTTCACTGGACTGTAACAAAATGTATAGCACCACTAGTGACCTCTAGTAAATGGTATACAGTGTTATGATAGACCAGAGCTTATCTGCGTGTCTATCCTTCATCATGATCATGGTCCCTCTTCACTGGACTGTAACAAAATGTATAGCACCACTAGTGACCTCTAGTAAATGGTATACAGTGTTATGATAGACCAGAGCTTAACTGTGTGTCTATCCTTGATCATGATCATGGTCCCTCTTCACTGGACTGTAACAAAATGTATAGCACCACTAGTGACATCTAGTAAATGGTATACAGTGTTATGATAGACCAGAGCTTATCTGTGTGTTTGGCCTTCATCATGATCATGGTCCCTCTTCACTGGGCTGTAACAAAATGTATAGCACCACTAGTGACCTCTAGTAAATGGTATACAGTGTTATGATAGACCAGAGCTTATTTGTGTGTCTATCCTTCATCATGATCATGGTCCTCCTTCACTGGGCTGTAATAAAATGTATGTCACCACTAGTGACCTCTAGTAAATGGTATACAGTGTTATGATAGACCAGAGCTTATCTGTGTGTCTATCCTTCATCATGATCATGGTCCCTCTTCACTGGACTGTAACAAAATGTATAGCACCACTAGTGACCTCTAGTAAATTGTATAGAGTGTTATGATAGACCAGAGCTTATCTGTGTGTCTATCCTTCATCATGATCATGGTCCCTCTTCACTGGACTGTAATAAAATGTATATCACCACTAGTGACCTCTAGTAAATTGTATACAGTGTTATGATAGACCAGAGCTTATCTGTGTGTCTATCCTTCATCATGATCATGGTCCCTCTTCACTGGACTGTAACAAAATGTATAGCACCACTAGTGACCTCTAGTAAATGGTATACAGTGTTATGATAGACCAGAGCTTATCTGTGTGTCTATCCATCATGATCATGGTCCCTCTTCAGTGGACTGTAACAAAATGTATAGCACCACTAGTGACCTCTAGTAAATGGTATACAGTGTTATGATAGACCAGACCTTATCTGTGTGTCTATCCTTCATCATGATCATGGTCCCTCTTCACTGGACTGTAACAAAATGTATAGCACCACTAGTGACCTCTAGTAAATGGTATACAGTGTTATGATAGACCAGAGCTTATCTGTGTGTCTATCCATCATGATCATGGTCCCTCTTCACTGGACTGTAACAAAATGTATAGCACCACTAGTGACCTCTAGTAAATGGTAAGCAGTGTTGTGATAGACTAGAGCTTATCTGTGTGTCTATCCTTCATCATGATCATGGTCCCTCTTCCCTGGGCTGTAACAAAATGTATAGCACCACTAGTGACCTCTAGTAAATGGTGTACAGTGTTATGATAGACCAGAGCTTATCTGTGTGTCTATCCATCATGATCATGGTCCCCCTTCACTGGACTGTAACAAAATGTATAGCACCACTAGTGACCTCTAGTAAATGGTATACAGTGTTATGATAGACCAGAGCTTATCTGCGTGTCTATCCTTCATCATGATCATGGTCCCTCTTCACTGGACTGTAACAAAATGTATAGCACCACTAGTGACCTCTAGTAAATGGTATACAGTGTTATGATAGACCAGAGCTTAACTGTGTGTCTATCCTTCATCATGATCATGGTCCCTCTTCACTGGACTGTAACAAAATGCATAGCACCACTAGTGACCTCTAGTAAATGGTATACAGTGTTATGATAGACCAGAGCTTATCTGTGTGTCTATCCTTCATCATGATCATGGTCCTCCTTCACTGGACTGTAACAAAATGTATAGCACTACTAGTGACCTCTAGTAAATGGTATACAGTGTTATGATAGACCATAGCTTATCTGTGTGTCTGTGTATCATTATCATGGTCCTCCTTCGGCGACGTGGTACAAAATGTGTGGTTCGGATTTGCACGTGTGGTAACCAAAAGAATTTGCCCCCACATTCAGTAAGGGGTGATGTAATTGTGATGTGTACTCGCTCACGTGAATTGTTTATCTTTATGGCGTTGTATGGCTGCGGGATATGACTTTTCCCATGTTTCTAGTTCGTGTATAAATCATGAAGTAGAAGTCTGTGTGTAGCTTAGGAATTAGCTTTAATGCGTGTTTTATTGTGGTACCAGGAAGGCAGTGCGAAGCAATACAACCAGGTCTTCAAGAATTATTCTTATGAATCGGACGTGCTGTTTATTTGACATGTAATGTTTGTACTTTCCTGCACTGAATATTTCACGCATGCTAAATAGGTGTTATCGCATGTGATTATGGTTTGTTGAACAAGGAACTTGCTGTTTGAAATTTGAGGAAGTTAACAAGTAGGTATGCAAATAAACAACAGTACGTATGCAATACCTGTGCGTTGTGCAGTGGTTTTGTGTGTAGTAATTACATAATATGTGGTTAATAAACTTTGACTATTGCTTGTCACTGTTTTGTTGACAATGAAATATTATATGAACTGCAACACGGACATATGGAATTATGAGCTCTTGTAAGAATAGAGAATTGCACGTGAAGGAGTAAGTGAGTGGGTTTGGAAAGTCCTTGAGGACTTGACCCAAGACAAGCACATTCCTTGCTTGAGGAGAGGTGTTTGGAAACATACAGTTACAAGGCTTCAGTGGTAAGTAACTCGATTTGCTATGGACATCTGCTACACTTACATAAACCTCAACCTCGCTGCTCTATTTTCTGGAGCACGATGTCAATATGTTTACTTGAGGTCCAAGCGATTGAAGTGGTTCTTGTGTACCTAGCTACCTACCGGTTACAGGAGGTACCTACTCAAAGGTAGATTTTACCTAACAAGATGCCAACGTACGGAAACATTATTCAAATGTTTATTCATAGTAACAAGCTCTTGCGATGGAAAGAAAAGAAAATTCCGGGGAGAAGATCTGATAATGCTGTATTCACATGATTTTTCCTACCCACTCTTCCAGAAACTATTCTGTTGGTATTTTGTCTTCAGCTTGTTAAACTAGATAAACAATTACACGTTTCGTTGTAGGTGTAAGAAGAATAGAGTTGGCTAAAGCGGTTTGCGGCACTATACGGTTTGCATGACCACTCGTGTGGCTTTCTCTAGTACAAACTATTGTTTAAAACACCAATTCTTCTATCTAATTGATGTTGATCAATAGGGCTAGGAAGTTCATGCATTTGCATATTTTTCATAGGGGTTAAAAATGTATGCTTTTACATTATGTGCACGAATTATGGAATTTTTAGTTATTTGAGCATGATTTTATGGTGCATATAACTGCATATTTTCTTGATTTTTGATAAATGCGTATTATTTCAATATTATAATCCCTATATTGCATATTTTAATGATTTTTATGGTTTTTTATTATTGTTTTCCATCTGGATAATATTTTTCATATTGGTAGTATTGCACAAGAGGATGCAACTCGCGAGGTGGCGAGAACTAATGCTGAGTCATGTTGTCATGCAGTGAATCCCGTTTCCATCCTTTCAGTATATGTAGGTTCGTAGAAAATAATCAGTGCATTATCTGAGCGGTTTATATTAACAAAGATAAAGTACAGGTCAACGTTTTGAGCAGCACGATTATAGCAACGCTTGCCTCCCCTCCAGTAGTTGTGTTGTGGCCTTCGGACGTAACAGTGTTGTGAACTGCGTCCCACCAAATCAAATTAGGCGTATAAAACGTTAAAAAGCTCTTCAAATGCCGAAAATAAAACCAACTTCGAGTGCTAGATTAATTAACAGAACGGGTTTTCGGGTGATTTAATACTTACAGATAACAGGGTAATGTTTTGTGGAGTGTGTGAGAAAAATGTAGGGAGTGAGATAATATTTCAAATAGTTCAGCAAAACATAAGGAGAATTTAATCAGAAAACTCGCAAACAAAGAACCTGTTCAAAAACAGCTAGTTGAGTGTTTTGGAAATAGGGTTACTGAATTTTGCTGACTTGTGCCAAGCGTTTTTAGTTGCTGATATTCCCTTGTTCAAAATGAATAATCCGACATTTAAAAACTTTGTCAAGTACACTCGATAACATATGCCTGAAGAAAGTACACTGCGTAAGACTTATGTAGGACATTGTTACAATAACGTATTGTTAAATATACAAAAAGAATTAGTGGATCAGTTTGTGTGGTTGTCTGTTGATGAAACCCCTGATTCTGAGCGCCGTTGTATTGCTAATGTAATTGTGGGTGCTTATAATAATGAACAAAAGACTACACCTTATCTTCTTAATGTGTGCGAATTGTCGGCCACTGACAATGTAACTGTGACCCAGTTTGTGATGGACACTTTGAAATTACTATGGCCATGTGGAATCAAATATGACCGGTTACTTTTATTTGTTACTGATGCAGGTCCTTATACTGTAAAATCAGGTGAAACTCTGAAATGTATTTTTCCTAAGTTAATTCATATAACTTGTTTGGCACACGCTCTTCATCGCATTTTTGAGACAATACGAGATTCTTTCCCATTGGTTGATAGAAATGTGTCCTGTAGAAAGAGAATTTTTGTTAAATCTCCTAAAAGAGTTAAGTTGTTTAGACCAACAGCACTATACTGAGCACATAGAAATAATTGAATAGGTTGTTAATTCATTGGACTCGAAAGATGCTTCATCAATAGAAACTGTGCAAAATATTCTGTCAGGCACTGGGTTAAAAGAGGATCTTGGTTTCATATCTGCCCATTTTTCTTTCTTACCAACAGCTATAATGGCATTGGAAGTTGTAGGATCTCCTTCGCATAAATCACTTACTGTCTTTGAAAAAACAATATGTGATCCAAGTTTGGTTCCTAGTACCATAGGACAAAAAGTGAAGGAGACAGTGAATTCTGTAATTTCAAAAAATTCTGGTTATGTGCGATATTCGAGACATCCTCGAAAGAAAACCATGTCACACCAAGAGACTTGACTCTCTCTGTGAAGCAGTTAACATCATTTAAATATGCCCCGATAACGTCTTGTGACGTGGAGAGAAGTTTTTCACCTTACAAAAATGTTTTGCGAGACAACATACAATGTTTTACAGTTGAAAAATTTTGCAAAGTATTGGTGGTGAACTGCAATTTAGCAGTTAATGCTAGTGTGGGACCACTTCTGCTTGAACATCAAAGGAATAAGGTAACTTTATTATTTATACTAACTCGCCTTGTCTACTGCAAAGGGACAATTGTTTTAATTAAATAGTGCATATTTCTTGGCATGTTTTCAAGTTTTTAAGAGCATATTTCAGTGTTTTTAGGGCATGAACTTCCGAGCCCTAATTATAATATTAATTCAAATTTCAAGACAAAACTGTTTTCTTGTGGATATTTTCCCAGTGCACACCCATGAAGTATATTTTTGTACACCTTAGGTGGTACTCCGTACTTCCCTAAACAGTGCTTTCCGTTTTGCCTTTCAAAAGAAGCGTACTTGTCCTAACGGCGGTGTGATGGCCCCCGCGCCTCCTTAGAGCACACAGCACTAGTCCAACTGCTCGGCCACGGCGCCGCCCTTCGTTAAAACACACAGTTGTGCTAAATAACAGTGGTTGTGGCAATGATCATTTCCGGATATTCTTTGTCATTGGTTTTGAATTTTAAAATATTTAACTTCTCTCGAGAGGAAAATTGCTATTCGTGTTTTTTCTCGTGATGTTGCAAAGAGAACAGAATTTCAAAGCTATCACATAGCGGCCTGGTCTTAAAATAATTTGTCATCGTGCATACCCGTGTTCCAGTCCCGTTCCACCTACAGTAAAATTATTTCTGCAAATTTTGTCTCCATTAGCATAAAGTAGAAATATAAGCTGTTGTAATAGTTTGTGGAATGGTGAGAGAAAGACATATGAATGTAACATAAGATGTTTTAAGTCTTGGAAATGTGCCCTTTGTGTTTAATAAGTGTTGGATATTACAATAGGAGCTTGGATTGGTCAAAACTAGAACAAATGTTGCTACGTGTTGGGTATTTACACCAGAGAGTGAACTCTAGCGAACACTTTACTACCACAAACATTTGACAGAAGCTTTATCCAAGCTCCTGTTGCATTATCGGACACTTAGTAACAGTGCAAGTCATAGAAATGGTCTAAAGAGGCCAAAAACGCTAGCAAGGTGTGGGTCTGTGCGATTGTGCATGATGGCTTGACCAAGGAAGGAAGGAAGGAAGAAAGACAGGCTAGATATCGATTCTAGTTTAGGGAAGACACTTGACCCAATGGGACAAGAACCTCTCTCCACTTGAGACTCTTCCTTCCCTTGAGACTTGGAGGATTCTGTTCTGTTCTGTTCTTATTGAAGATGCTGCTGCATTCCACCCAAAAGTAGACAATATCAAACTTGGCTCCTAGGTTCAGTGTGGATGTGACGTGAGGATTCCCCCCTGCTTTACATGCTAATGCGTTATATACCAAAACAGCTTAAAACTATATAAAACAGTTGTGATGACTTTCTCTGCCATCTATCGGTAATTAGTAAGTATGCAACTATCCTTACACAAGGTCTTTTCCTATCTACTTTGTTTCAGTTGGCAGAAACCTTTACAGAAATGGCTACATTACACGTACAACGAGACTAGGCAGATGTTTAAGTAGTGCATGTTATGTTTTAACCTTAAAATTCTGTACTCTTTCACGCAATCGCAGGAATCAACTGAATATCAACAGTACTTAAAAAAAATGGCAGAAAATGAACAATTCGAAACATTAATAACGGAATCTCGGAAAGGACTGATGCCACAAAACGTTGATTGGAATACGGTGTGTTTGTGTGTTCAAAGGGCTTAATGTATACATTCCCGTCTACACAGGCGAGTCCCAAAAACATTTTGTTTATGGAAATACCTTTAGTACCTTACATTGTAACTTTTTTTTATTACAAAAGTGAAATTTTCGAAAAATGATCCATTTAAAAAGGTGGTTCGGGTTTGAAGAATTTCTTAAATCATCGTGTCGCATCTTTGGAAGACGAACGTAAATATCAAGTATGTTATTTATCCTACTTTTCGAAATTAAGTTACACCATTCGGAGTTCCAAATATACCTACCGTACTACTCTTTTATGGGAGAGGAGACGTGCATTTCCCTAGCATGAAGTAGAGCAAGTATTGTGTTTTGTAGAATTAACAATTCAGCCTCCTCTAGTCGCCTTGTATCGACAGCGAAATGTGTAAGAAAACTTTGAACATGAAGTAACACCCTTTTGTAAATAGTTGTAGAGGAATAGATAGAGGAAGGTCATATAGTGTAGCCCGTCCCTTAACGGCCTTCCTCATCCCACTGCCAACCTCGGTCGCTCTGAATGCACAACTGTAAACGACTTGGCATCCGCTGATTCTTTCACTAAAAGTACATACATATATCGAGAGGACCCTCTCTATTGTTTTGATGTCACCAGCAACATGTTGGAATGTGAATGCCACGTACACTAGTTATCTGCTGTTCCAATAAGCTCTATGCTTTAACAAGTTGAACTCCATTTTTCAGAGAAACTATTTACTCTAGTAGTGTGAAATTTGGTAACATATAGAGCAATGTTTTTTAATATGCTGACTTTATATCACGTAGATATTATTTCCATATTTTTAAAACACTTTTTAACGAATACATTACTTTTTCACTCACCCCATACTCATTTAAATTTATTTTAAAGACACTTCTGGCACGTTTTAAGGGATAAAAAGACTAGCTTATGATAAAATGGTGTTTAACTTGCAAAATCAACTAAAATACAAAATTGATATTTTTGACTCTCCTTAAAATAATGGAAAGTTTTTGAAATTTACATTTTCAAAATTGTACGAATCAAATATTTAAGTAACGTTAATGCATGTAAGTTATCCATCTGAGGATAGGAAGCACGTCTCTCACGGCGAAGTGCTGAAGAGCTTTTGTCGCCTGACCTTGAATTGCACAGGGCTTGTATAGCGGAAAGGGGAAGGAATAGTCGGCCGTGGTGACTCAGCTTCAAATTCCATTCACAAACATACCTGTGACCTTTGAGTACACGCTCTGTAAGTCACTTGTAGGGCCTAGACTGCTGAAGTACAGGTGGCCGGTCATATAGTAGTACTTGAAGGGCCTACACTGCTGAAGTGCAAGTGGCCGGTCATATAGTAGTACTTGCAGGGCCTACACTGCTGAAGTACAAGTGGCCGGTCATATAGTAGTACTTGCAGGGCCTACACTGCTGAAGTGCAAGTGGCCGGTCATATAGTACTTGTAGGGCCTACACTGCTGAAGTACAAGTGGCCGGTCATATAGTAGTACTTGCAGGGCCTACACTGCTGAAGTACAAGTGGCCGTCATATAGTAGTACTTGCAGGGCCTACACTGCTGCAGTACAAGTGGCCGGTCATATAGTAGTACTTGCAGGGCCTACACTGCTGAAGTGCAAGTGGCCGTCATATAGTAGTACTTGAAGGGCCTACACTGCTGAAGTGCAAGTGGCCGTCATATAGTAGTACTTGCAGGGCCTACACTGCTGAAGTACAAGTGGCCGGTCATATAGTAGTACTTGCAGGGCCTACACTGCTGAAGTACAAGTGGCCGGTCATATAGTAGTACTTGCAGGGCCTACACTGCTGCAGTACAAGTGGCCGGTTATATAGTAGTACTTGAAGGGCCTACACTGCTGTAGTACAAGTGGCCGGTCATATAGTAGTACTTGAAGGGCCTGCACTGCTGCAGTACAAGTGGCCGGTCATATAGTAGTACTTGAAGGGCCTACACTGCTGAAGTACAAGTGGCCGGTCATATAGTAGTACTTGAAGGGCCTACACTGCTGCAGTACAAGTGGCCGGTCATATAGTAGTACTTGAAGGGCCTACACTGCTGCAGTACAAGTGGCCGGTCATATAGTAGTACTTGAAGGGCCTACACTGCTGCAGTACAAGTGGCCGGTCATATAGTAGTACTTGAAGGGCCTACACTGCTGAAGTACAAGTGGCCGGTCATATAGTAGTACTTGAAGGGCCTACACTGCTGCAGTACAAGTGGCCGGTCATATAGTAGTACTTGAAGGGCCTACACTGCTGCAGTACAAGTGGCCGGTCATATAGTAGTACTTGAAGGGCCTACACTGCTGCAGTACAAGTGGCCGGTCATATAGTAGTACTTGAAGGGCCTACACTGCTGAAGTACAAGTGGCCGGTCATATAGTAGTACTTGAAGGGCCTACACTACTGCAGTACAAGTGGCCGGTCATATAGTAGTACTTGCAGGGCCTACACTGCTGCAGTACAAGTGGCCGGTCATATAGTAGTACTTGAAGGGCCTACACTGCTGCAGTACAAGTGGCCGGTCATATAGTAGTACTTGCAGGGCCTACACTGCTGCAGTACAAGTGGCCGGTCATATAGTAGTACTTGAAGGGCCTACACTGCTGAAGTACAAGTGGCCGGTCATATAGTAGTACTTGAAGGGCCTACACTGCTGAAGTACAAGTGGCCGGTCATATAGTAGTACTTGAAGGGCCTACACTGCTGAAGTACAAGTGGCCGGTCATATAGTAGTACTTGAAGGGCCTACACTGCTGCAGTACAAGTGGCCGGTCATATAGTAGTACTTGAAGGGCCTACACTACTGCAGTACAAGTGGCCGGTCATATAGTAGTACTTGAAGGGCCTACACTGCTGCAGTACAAGTGGCCGGTCATATAGTAGTACTTGTAGGGCCTACACTGCTGCAGTACAAGTGGCCGGTCATATAGTAGTACTTGAAGGGCCTACACTGCTGCAGTACAAGTGGCCGGTCATATAGTAGTACTTGAAGGGCCTACACTACTGTAGTACAAGTGGCCGGTCATATAGTAGTACTTGAAGGGCCTGCACTGCTGCAGTACAAGTGGCCGGTCATATAGTACTTGTAGGGCCTGCACTGCTGCAGTACAAGTGGCCGGTCATATAGTAGTACTTGCAGGGCCTACACTGCTGCAGTACAAGTGGCCGGTCATATAGTAGTACTTGAAGGGCCTACACTGCTGCAGTACAAGTGGCCGGTCATATAGTAGTACTTGAAGGGCCTACACTACTGTAGTACAAGTGGCCGGTCATATAGTAGTACTTGAAGGGCCTGCACTGCTGCAGTACAAGTGGCCGGTCATATAGTACTTGTAGGGCCTGCACTGCTGCAGTACAAGTGGCCGGTCATATAGTAGTACTTGAAGGGCCTACACTGCTGAAGTACAAGTGGCCGGTCATATAGTAGTACTTGAAGGGCCTACACTGCTGCAGTACAAGTGGCCGGTCATATAGTAGTACTTGAAGGGCCTACACTGCTGCAGTACAAGTGGCCGGTCATATAGTAGTACTTGAAGGGCCTACACTGCTGCAGTACAAGTGGCCGGTCATATAGTAGTACTTGAAGGGCCTACACTGCTGCAGTACAAGTGGCCGGTCATATAGTAGTACTTGAAGGGCCTGCACTGCTGCAGTACAAGTGGCCGGTCATATAGTAGTACTTGAAGGGCCTACACTGCTGCAGTACAAGTGGCCGGTCATATAGTAGTACTTGAAGGGCCTACACTACTGTAGTACAAGTGGCCGGTCATATAGTAGTACTTGAAGGGCCTGCACTGCTGCAGTACAAGTGGCCGGTCATATAGTACTTGTAGGGCCTGCACTGCTGCAGTACAAGTGGCCGGTCATATAGTAGTACTTGAAGGGCCTGCACTGCTGCAGTACAAGTGGCCGGTCATATAGTACTTGTAGGGCCTGCACTGCTGCAGTACAAGTGGCCGGTCATATAGTAGTACTTGAAGGGCCTACACTACTGTAGTACAAGTGGCCGGTCATATAGTAGTACTTGAAGGGCCTGCACTGCTGCAGTACAAGTGGCCGGTCATATAGTACTTGTAGGGCCTGCACTGCTGCAGTACAAGTGGCCGGTCATATAGTAGTACTTGAAGGGCCTACACTGCTGAAGTACAAGTGGCCGGTCATATAGTAGTACTTGAAGGGCCTACACTGCTGCAGTACAAGTGGCCGGTCATATAGTAGTACTTGTAGGGCCTACACTGCTGCAGTACAAGTGGCCGGTCATATAGTAGTACTTGAAGGGCCTACGCTGCTGAAGTACAAGTGGCCGGTCATATAGTAGTACTTGAAGGGCCTACACTGCTGCAGTACAAGTGGCCGGTCATATAGTAGTACTTGCAGGGCCTACACTGCTGCAGTACAAGTGGCCGGTCATATAGTAGTACTTGAAGGGCCTACACTGCTGAAGTACAAGTGGCCGGTCATATAGTAGTACTTGCAGGGCCTACACTGCTGAAGTACAAGTGGCCGGTCATATAGTAGTACTTGCAGGGCCTACACTGCTGCAGTACAAGTGGCCGGTCATATAGTAGTACTTGAAGGGCCTACACTGCTGCAGTACAAGTGGCCGGTCATATAGTAGTACTTGCAGGGCCTACACTGCTGCAGTACAAGTGGCCGGTCATATAGTAGTACTTGCAGGGCCTACACTGCTGAAGTACAAGTGGCCGGTCATATAGTAGTACTTGCAGGGCCTACACTGCTGAAGTACAGGTGGCCGGTCATATAGTAGTACTTGCAGGGCCTACACTGCTGCAGTACAAGTGGCCGGTCATATAGTAGTACTTGAAGGGCCTACACTGCTGAAGTACAAGTGGCCGGTCATATAGTAGTACTTGCAGGGCCTACACTGCTGCAGTACAAGTGGCCGGTCATATAGTAGTACTTGCAGGGCCTACACTGCTGCAGTACAAGTGGCCGGTCATATAGTAGTACTTGAAGGGCCTACACTGCTGAAGTACAAGTGGCCGGTCATATAGTAGTACTTGCAGGGCCTACACTGCTGCAGTACAAGTGGCCGGTCATATAGTAGTACTTGCAGGGCCTACACTGCTGCAGTACAAGTGGCCGGTCATATAGTAGTACTTGAAGGGCCTACACTGCTGAAGTACAAGTGGCCGGTCATATAGTAGTACTTGAAGGGCCTACACTACTTAAGTACAAGTGGCCGGTCATATAGTAGTACTTGAAGGGCCTACACTGCTGAAGTACAAGTGGCCGGTCATATAGTACTTGTAGGGCCTACACTGCTGAAGTGCAAGTGGCCGGTCATATAGTACTTGTAGGGCCTACACTGCTGAAGTACAAGTGGCCGGTCATATAGTAGTACTTGCAGGGCCTACACTGCTGAAGTACAAGTGGCCGGTCATATAGTACTTGTAGGGCCTACACTGCTGAAGTACAAGTGGCCGGTCATATAGTAGTACTTGAAGGGCCTACACTGCTGAAGTGCAAGTGGCCGGTCATATAGTACTTGTAGGGCCTACACTGCTGAAGTACAAGTGGCCGGTCATATAGTAGTACTTGAAGGGCCTACACTGCTGCAGTACAAGTGGCCGGTCATATAGTAGTACTTGAAGGGCCTGCACTGCTGCAGTACAAGTGGCCGGTCATATAGTAGTACTTGCAGGGCCTATACTGCTGAAGTGCAAGTGGCCGGTCATATAGTAGTACTTGAAGGGCCTACACTGCTGAAGTACAAGTGGCCGGTCATATAGTAGTACTTGCAGGGCCTACACTGCTGAAGTGCAAGTGGCCGGTCATATAGTAGTACTTGAAGGGCCTACACTACTGCAGTACAGGTGGCCGGTCATATAGTAGTACTTGCAGGGCCTACACTGCTGAAGTGCAAGTGGCCGGTCATATAGTAGTACTTGAAGGGCCTACACTGCTGCAGTACAAGTGGCCGGTCATATAGTAGTACTTGCAGGGCCTACACTGCTGCAGTACAAGTGGCCGGTCATATAGTAGTACTTGCAGGGCCTACACTGCTGCAGTACAAGTGGCCGGTCATATAGTATTACTTGAAGGGCCTACACTGCTGAAGTACAAGTGGCCGGTCATATAGTAGTACTTGAAGGGCCTACACTGCTGTAGTACAAGTGGCCGGTCATATAGTACTTGTAGGGCCTACACTGCTGCAGTACAAGTGGCCGGTCATATAGTAGTACTTGCAGGGCCTACACTGCTGCAGTACAAGTGGCCGGTCATATAGTAGTACTTGAAGGGCCTACACTGCTGCAGTACAAGTGGCCGGTCATATAGTAGTACTTGAAGGGCCTACACTGCTGAAGTACAAGTGGCCGGTCATATAGTAGTACTTGAAGGGCCTACACTGCTGAAGTGCAAGTGGCCGTCATATAGTAGTACTTGAAGGGCTTACACTGCTGCAGTACAAGTGGCCGGTCATATAGTAGTACTTGCAGGGCCTACACTGCTGCAGTACAAGTGGCCGGTCATATAGTAGTACTTGCAGGGCCTACACTGCTGCAGTACAAGTGGCCGGTCATATAGTAGTACTTGAAGGGCCTACACTGCTGCAGTACAAGTGGCCGGTCATATAGTAGTACTTGAAGGGCCTACACTGCTGCAGTACAAGTGGCCGGTCATATAGTAGTACTTGAAGGGCTTACACTGCTGAAGTGCAAGTGGCCGTCATATAGTAGTACTTGCAGGGCCTACACTGCTGCAGTACAAGTGGCCGGTCATATAGTAGTACTTGCAGGGCCTACACTGCTGCAGTACAAGTGGCCGGTCATATAGTAGTACTTGCAGGGCCTACACTGCTGCAGTACAAGTGGCCGGTCATATAGTAGTACTTGAAGGGCCTACACTGCTGCAGTACAAGTGGCCGGTCATATAGTAGTACTTGAAGGGCCTACACTGCTGAAGTACAAGTGGCCGGTCATATAGTAGTACTTGAAGGGCCTACACTGCTGCAGTACAAGTGGCCGGTCATATAGTAGTACTTGAAGGGCCTACACTGCTGCAGTACAAGTGGCCGGTCATATAGTAGTACTTGAAGGGCCTACACTGCTGAAGTACAAGTGGCCGGTCATATAGTAGTACTTGAAGGGCCTACACTGCTGCAGTACAAGTGGCCGTCATATAGTAGTACTTGCAGGGCCTACACTGCTGCAGTACAAGTGGCCGGTCATATAGTAGTACTTG
Source organism: Tenodera sinensis (assembly GCA_030765045.1). Classification (NCBI taxonomy): domain Eukaryota; kingdom Metazoa; phylum Arthropoda; class Insecta; order Mantodea; family Mantidae; genus Tenodera; species Tenodera sinensis. Next base: position 6,966,830 of record CM060967.1, on the reverse strand, counting down.
AAGGGCCTACACTGCTGCAGTACAAGTGGCCGGTCATATAGTAGTACTTGAAGGGCCTACACTGCTGCAGTACAAGTGGCCGGTCATATAGTAGTACTTGAAGGGCCTACACTGCTGCAGTACAAGTGGCCGGTCATATAGTAGTACTTGAAGGGCCTACACTGCTGCAGTACAAGTGGCCGGTCATATAGTAGTACTTGAAGGGCCTACACTACTGCAGTACAAGTGGCCGGTCATATAGTAGTACTTGAAGGGCCTACACTGCTGCAGTACAAGTGGCCGGTCATATAGTAGTACTTGAAGGGCCTACACTGCTGCAGTACAAGTGGCCGGTCATATAGTAGTACTTGAAGGGCCTACACTACTGCAGTACAAGTGGCCGGTCATATAGTAGTACTTGAAGGGCCTACACTGCTGCAGTACAAGTGGCCGGTCATATAGTAGTACTTGAAGGGCCTACACTGCTGCAGTACAAGTGGCCGGTCATATAGTAGTACTTGAAGGGCCTACACTGCTGCAGTACAAGTGGCCGGTCATATAGTAGTACTTGAAGGGCCTACACTGCTGCAGTACAAGTGGCCGGTCATATAGTAGTACTTGAAGGGCCTACACTACTGCAGTACAAGTGGCCGGTCATATAGTAGTACTTGAAGGGCCTACACTGCTGCAGTACAAGTGGCCGGTCATATAGTAGTACTTGAAGGGCCTACACTGCTGCAGTACAAGTGGCCGGTCATATAGTAGTACTTGCAGGGCCTACACTGCTGCAGTACAAGTGGCCGGTCATATAGTAGTACTTGAAGGGCCTACACTGCTGCAGTACAGGTGGCCGGTCATATAGTAGTACTTGAAGGGCCTACACTGCTGCAGTACAAGTGGCCGGTCATATAGTAGTACTTGCAGGGCCTGCACTGCTGAAGTACAGGTGGCCGGTCATATAGTAGTACTTGAAGGGCCTACACTGCTGAAGTACAAGTGGCCGGTCATATAGTAGTACTTGAAGGGCCTACACTGCTGCAGTACAAGTGGCCGGTCATATAGTAGTACTTGAAGGGCCTACACTGCTGAAGTACAAGTGGCCGGTCATATAGTAGTACTTGAAGGGCCTGCACTGCTGAAGTACAAGTGGCCGTCATATAGTAGTACTTGCAGGGCCTACACTGCTGCAGTACAAGTGGCCGGTCATATAGTAGTACTTGCAGGGCCTACACTGCTGCAGTACAAGTGGCCGGTCATATAGTAGTACTTGCAGGGCCTACACTGCTGCAGTACAAGTGGCCGGTCATATAGTAGTACTTGAAGGGCCTACACTGCTGCAGTACAAGTGGCCGGTCATATAGTAGTACTTGAAGGGCCTACACTGCTGAAGTACAAGTGGCCGGTCATATAGTAGTACTTGAAGGGCCTACACTACTGCAGTACAAGTGGCCGGTCATATAGTAGTACTTGAAGGGCCTACACTGCTGCAGTACAAGTGGCCGGTCATATAGTAGTACTTGAAGGGCCTACACTGCTGCAGTACAAGTGGCCGGTCATATAGTAGTACTTGAAGGGCCTACACTGCTGCAGTACAAGTGGCCGGTCATATAGTAGTACTTGAAGGGCCTACACTACTGCAGTACAAGTGGCCGGTCATATAGTAGTACTTGTAGGGCCTACACTGCTGAAGTACAAGTGGCCGTCATATAGTTAGTATTTAATAGAATTAATATTGGTTTTTATCTTCTTCACAAAAACCAAAGATTTATTTTGCAATAGGGAAGTGAAAGTGACAGTTCTTAACAAATTTGGAAGTACTCGTATTATCTGAAAATGCAAATCCGTTTCTCCGTGACGAAGAACCATTCTGATGCAATACCGGGGTGTTGAACTGTTCTTTCTTCGCTCCTTCTACTGTTCAACGTGTGCTTTTACATATAACGTTGTTTTAAGCATTGGGTATCTAGTCTAGACTATCGTTCACCGGAGAAACACTGCACATATGTACCTATTTAAATACAATATATTCCTTTACATATTGCCGCAGCTTATTTCAGCGTTTGTGGCTGGAACGGAAGTAACCATTCTTGAGTCACAAGCTTATTTAGAAATGGGCGCTCAGAATAAGCACTGCCATCTATATCCGCATGCCGTAGTGTTACAGTGGTTCATAGCGCAGGTGGTTAACAAGTGACTAACGCTGTCTTTTATATGTATAGAGAGTACTTCTATTACATTTAATTATTTTATTTAATATAATTCATAGAGACAGTAAAAACTATTGTTTGCACCACACATTTAAAGCCTTATTTGGCGTGCTTGTTACAAAAATAAGTGAATTGTTGAAGATTAGGATTTGCTATTTGATATTCGTTTGCGCACTGCCGTGTTGAGCATAATGACGCCCTTATGTCGTTCCCAGGCGACACCATTAGAACCGTGTTCACACATGCAGGCACCTGACCTTCAACTGTCGCCCCGATCATACTCACAATAATACCCAACAACGTGGTATAGAGAAGCAGCTTCTGAAGAAGGTTGCCCAAGAGAGAGAAGCATACTTGGTACTTATGAAGTAAAATACAGAATCAATATTCGGGCTTGTGGAAATACTTCTTCCATACGTTTCGTTGGAACATGATCAGTGGTGTGACCGCAGTACAGCATATAAAACGTATGAAACCAAAGGGCTCGACCAGTTCAGAGTTGTACAGTCACACCACTGACGTATGGAAGAAGCACTTCCACAAGCCCGAAGACGATGATTGATTCTGTATTTTATGACACCGGCCGTGAAAGCTTACGCAGTTTGGCACTTGGTTGGTGATATCTGACAAATGAAGGTGAGAATGATCTCGAGCTCCGTATCTCATGAAGCATTTCCGACATTTTGTTGCAGTGAGTATGAATTGTCCAGTGTTGAGGCATTTCCCCTCTGTTCCGATGCTGGTCTATTCAGCCTCTTCAGCCTGCACCGAAATTGTAGCCGAAACGATTTCTGTGAACGTTTGTCGTTTCAAGTAACTAATTAGAAAAAATGATGTTTTTAAAGAATAGTTTGTGGAAGAGTGCGTAGGCAGGCATGGGCAAAATTGACTCAACTGAACCACTCCACCTGCCATCCCTCCCCTTCACTGCTGTACACTCATTCAGTGGCGAGTATGGCTGTTTCATGAACAGTGATAGAATTTGTTGTAAGTTACAAGAACAGCAAAGATAGAGCGTTACAATATCAAACTTTGATCAGAAGCATAAATCAAACTTACAAGCATTCAAAAAGTACATTTTGAAATTGTAAATAAATGTCATGATTTGTAAACATATAAAAGGGACGATATGTTTAGGGGTGTAGTTTCTTACTAGTTTATTTAATATAAACTATTGTATTTCGTGTTTGAAAGTTTGTAGCATATTAAGTTTCAAACCGAAGAGCCTATTGTGTTGATCAAATAGTTCAAAATATTTTATGGCTAAATAGCAATGAAACTTTACTGTTTTATTTATTGTGTGAGAGAAACAATTTAGTATGTTGATTAGGCAGTGTAAGGATATTACGTGCATAAGATAACCACTGCTCGTCTCTCGGCAAGAGATTGTGGGGTGGGTAAGGCAAGTTCAATCGCTGCCCATGCCCAACTGTAACATCACGTGCTTTTGGCAACGCGAGGGGAGAGTGCCAGGGGAATTGGAACTCCTCGTGACAGCAGGTGTTAATAACACACATCTTCCATTGCCGTTTTGCACGCAGCTTTTAAATGAACTTTTGAACGCGTGTTTTTAAGTTAATTGAGCTTAATGAATGTTTGTTGTGATGATTATAAGAATGAAGCTCGAGAAGTAATTATATTTGAAACAAAATTACGTAAGAGGAATAATAAGAAAGGGGTTGGGATTGTGTGAGATAATTATTAAAGCCCGGATTTTCATGCAAATGCATGTTTTTGTGTGCTGTGGTTACTCTAGTTATTCGTTTTATGACTTATGGATTGCAGTAACTTTCTTCCTGCATGTTTGCATGGAACAAAATCCATGCATAATGCATGTCTGCATTTTTGTTTAATATAGGTAGCATATTTAAGCCTTTTTAATGCGTATAAATGCTAATGGTGCATAATATCGAGCATGAGTGCATCTGATGAATGTGCCTCCCTAAAATGTGAGATGGCCATGCCTTTGCCTGTAGAGAGAACGTTTGAAGGTTTCCTGACGATGTGTACCATCCCCTTTGTTTTTCCTTGTTACACTGGATTTACCTACATCCCCGACCGGACCAGACCAACTTCCCTCAAGGGAATAGGCAAAAACAAATGCCGCTGTTTGAATGCCGTAGATTGCTGTGTGTTATGTTACCAGTGAAAAGTTGAAGAAGACAAGGATTAAGGACAGACGGTGACGACTGCTGCAACAAAAACTAACTGCTAAGTTTTACCTTTCATTAATTTGGATTTAAACAACCGTTGTTAATGCCTTAAACCAACATGGAGCCGCTGTGCCATACATATTTGCATCATTGTTATTCACAGCGCACAAAAAAGAGAAAAGTTAGCGTGAAAATATTGCATGAAAATAAAGAATAGAACGAGTTGAAAGTGAAACAGATGAAGCGGGCAAGTGACACTTTCGGGAAGACGAAGAATTGTGAAGAATGTGAAAAAAGAGAAATAGAAGGCATATGCAGACAGCTAGGGAAGAAGTTTGTGAGAAGGAAATAGAAAGCACAAGCAGCAAATTAGGGAAGTTGAATACATAAGTAAGAAAGTGAGAGAAGTAAAGCGTAAATACTTGCAACAAATCAGAAAAGACAATTAAAAAGAAGCGGAAAGTGGGAATCAAGGAGCATACGAAACAAATTAGCAAATATATTACATTGTTAGCGGGAAATTAAAGAATAGAACATGTAAGGAGTAACGAGATTCTCCGCTCATCCATAACAAAGTGGTAACAGATAGGTAACAAGTTTGTCGAGATTGAACCGAGCAGTTGGCATCACCTGGTTTGTTTGTGCATGTTGTAAGATCGTTGGATGCTATGGCAACTGCACAGCTGTAGTTGGAACGACATATTTCACACAAATCGTGTGAGACAATCCGACCAACAGTCGTCTGGCATGTGTTGAAGTACTATCCAAGTAGGTGAGTTATGAAAGGCAATATGCAGAAAATGTGGAATTTATCATCGATAACGAAGTCCTGGATTTCAGTGCCGAAGATGAACGTTCAATAGATGGCAGGGGGAGCGACCAAGCAGTAGCATTTGTGTAGTGACGGAAACAACAGATACACTCGTAGTAGCGTCAGGGCAAGACAAAAGGCCAGTTGCTTGCCTTCCAGACGTTTCGCTCGAAGCTGCATCGAACATCCTCAGTGGTGAGACAGTCGTCACCGAGACTAGCAGAGGATGTTCGAACGAAACGTCTAGAAGGAGATTTTCCACAAGCCCGGATAATACTTTCATAAAAACGGCGTGGATGAAGTTTGTTTCAGTCTTTTAACGTGCCAGAGTAGAGTATCTTACAGTAATCGGGCGAAGTCTGAATGCAGACGAGTTGATCGCAGATCCTCCATACAAAGCAGACTATTTTCATGTCAAGACAATGCGTAGCTAACATGAATATGTACTGAAGGAAAACAAAAAGGTCATCGGCTACATTAATGCTGGCTATTTACTAAATCAAAAATGTATCAATAAATAAATTAAAGCCGACAGCTGCTATCGATTGACCAGGGCTTCAGCACTGGAAGAAACAGGGATTTAATGGCAATGATCAGACAGTTGAGAAAACCGACCTTGTTTCTCGTATGTATCTGCAACAGAAAGCTGCTACATGAAGCAAATTTAGTTAACTCGGTAGCGTGGTGGTCTGCCTCACGTTCAAGAGGTCGCGAGTTCGAACCTCGCTTAGGGTAAATTATCCGGGTAAGGTATTTTCTAGGTTATCCCTTATCCTGAGAAGAATGTCTGGTAAATAAAGCTCTATGGACCTCGGGCTCATTTGAGCATCATTTATCTCATTTCAGTCACTCACCGTCCAATATGATATTACGTTGGAGAACGTTAATTAAAATAAAATATTAAAAAAAAAAAAAAAAGTCGAAGGAGGCATTTGAAACGAGCAGCAATGAAAAGGCATTGTCAATTAAGAACGATCCTGTTCGATTACAAGATATTTTTCTTAAAAATTGCTTACTACAGAGAAACAGTATATTTGATCATGTCGAAGATTATCAGAGTTTCAAATGCGAAACTCCCCCACGAACACATGGTTTTTCCGGTTGAAAGATTCTACGAGTCATCAGATCAAGAATCAATCAAAGAAGTTAAAACCCTTAGGACAGATATCACGTGCCAGTACTAGACGTACGCACGTGCTGATTTCATTTTCCTTTACCCATGATGCTAAGCGCTACCATTTTGACTCCACTGGGAGAGGGAGGATTAAAACAAAAATGAAACCAAGAACAACCTTAGGATAATAACTTGAGCTTTTTTGTAAGAACGGTTATTTTTGTTAAGGGGAGCCCCGCCTATCTTAGCAACGTTAAATTTGACAACTTTGTTTCACCTTTTCTGAAAAACCACTGCTTCTAGGACTCTGAGTTTTCACAGGACATAGAATATGTAGTTGACAATACTTAACACAGCACTTTTTCCTGAAATAGCCTGAGGTTGCATTTCCAGGCACAGAGAAGGTGGTCTAGACTTCGTAAATTAGTGCCAATATCTACATAAGGACCCTTGAAAGGAAGCTGATTAGGGACCTGTTTGGAGAAGTTTTCGGTTTACTTTGCTCCATGCCACAGACGTTTTGAAGATCAGTCGTATGATTAATATTTGTACCAAGCTTCAAAGCAGATGGCGTTTTTGGTTTAATTATTCCCCATTTATAGTTTCAGGTAAAATCCTCGCTTACAAAATGGGTTGAAGTGATGGAGTGGCCTGAGGAAACAGCTTATTGGAATACCCCAAAAACCAACTGTGACATGGTGATATTCCATCTGTTAGGTTGCGTTAGTACTGCCAACTGTTCGTAAAATATAACCATGGTAAAGCTACGGCCATAAATGGTGTTACTGCATCCGTTATGTTGCCATAGAAGCCCTTGGTTTTTAGCCCGTTGCAGAGAACGCAGCCGATAGATTTGTAAGCAAGATTCTGTTTAGACGCCATTGTATTGCTCGTTTTGTCTTGAGCGTTATATGCAGCTATAGTTACTGTTATTTTTGTGTTCGTTGCACAGTAGTGCATTAAGTGTACCTATATGACGATATTTAGCGTTCGGAAATGATTTTATCCAAGTGTTATTGTAGAACAAGGTTTCCCAAAGTAGGTAGGTTCGTCATGTGTTTTGTTATTAACGAATTTCCAGCATTATTGTCGTTCGAAAGCATGTTACGTTAACCCTGTGATATTTGAAGTTAGAAATAATGGTTTTATGTAGGTTGGCAGTACTGCTTTTTGATGTGTAGTGTAGTGTCGGCCATATTGAACTGCGGTAAACTGTTTCCCTACATGAGAACTGTTGCAGGATCTCTCATCAGGAGGAAGGCAAGGAATAGACCCTTGAGTAGTACAGGGAGGTGGTTACAGCGAGGGAGGGAATTGTGTGTTCACAAACGCTAAAATCTATCGATGATTATTGATCAGGAAGTGAAGGCCATGGCTTCATCAATATTGCACGTTCGCTAACACGAGAAGCTCTGGTCAATTTTAATTCATATTTCAGAAGAACAAACACACTAGCTGTTATATCCACTTAACCCATTTTTTCAAAAATACGCAGCTTTTATAGAAAGAAAAAATTAGTATGAAATATAATGGATAAGTTATTGAAACGTTTGCTTCTGATAGCAATAGAGAGAAACTAGGTCAATTTTGCCCAGTTATTCAGTTGTTCGTATTGTGAAGGTGATGCAATAAGAATATGTGGACCAGTCAAAGACTGAGGACAGTGGAGGATCCTGGGAAATGAGTTAAACAGAAGGATGAAAAACCAAACAATAATACATTTTATAACAGATGGTTTGGACATTTGTATAGAATGTCAGATAAACTATTAAGAGGATATACAAACGGAGTCCTCTCGAATCTGGATCAAGAGGGAGACCTAACAACAGACAGGTATAGAGATAGAAAAACATGCAAATAAGCAATTGGGGACCGTACGAACATTGCAGAGAAGGCCAAACATGGATCTAATGGGTTATAGTGCCTGTCATACCTGGGGCAGTTGCCCAGGGAAATGAAGCTAATCCTACCTCTACTGCAAGTAGGCAGTTCGATACAACGAGGGGACCGTACGAACATTGTAGAGAAGGCCAAACATGGATCTAATGGGTTATAGTGCCTGTCATACCTGGGGCAGTTGCCCAGGGAAATGAAGCTAATCCTACCTCTACTGCAAGTAGGCAGTTCGATACAACGAGGGGACCGTACGAACATTGTAGAGAAGGCCAAGCATGGATCTAATGGGTTATAGTGCCTGTCATACCTGGGGCAGTTGCCCAGGGAAATGAAGCTAATCCTACCTCTACTGCAAGTAGGCAGTTCGATACAACGAGGGGACCGAACATTGTAGAGAAGGCCAAGCATGGATCTAATGGGTTATAGTGCCTGTCATACCTGGGGCAGTTGCCCAGGGAAATGAAGCTAATCCTACCTCTACTGCAAGTAGGCAGTTCGATACAACGAGGGGACCGTACGAACATTGTAGAGAAGGCCAAACATGGATCTAATGGGTTATAGTGCCTGTCATACCTGGGGCAGTTGCCCAGGGAAATGAAGCTAATCCTACCTCTACTGCAAGTAGGCAGTTCGATACAACGAGGGGACCGTACGAACATTGTAGAGAAGGCCAAGCATGGATCTAATGGGTTATAGTGCCTGTCATACCTGGGGCAGTTGCCCAGGGAAATGAAGCTAATCCTACCTCTACTGCAAGTAGGCAGTTCGATACAACGAGGGGACCGTACGAACATTGTAGAGAAGGCCAAGCATGGATCTAATGGGTTATAGTGCCTGTCATACCTGGGGCAGTTGCCCAGGGAAATGAAGCTAATCCTACCTCTACTGCAAGTAGGCAGTTCGATACAACGAGGGGACCGAACATTGTAGAGAAGGCCAAACATGGATCTAATGGGTTATAGTGCCTGTCATACCTGGGGCAGTTGCCCAGGGAAATGAAGCTAATCCTACCTCTACTGCAAGTAGGCAGTTCGATACAACGAGGGGACCGAACATTGTAGAGAAGGCCAAGCATGGATCTAATGGGTTATAGTGCCTCTCATACCTGGGGCAGTTGCCCAGGGAAATGAAGCTAATCCTACCTCTACTGCAAGTAGGCAGTTCGATACAACGAGGGGACCGTACGAACATTGTAGAGAAGGCCAAGCATGGATCTAATGGGTTATAGTGCCTCTCATACCTGGGGCAGTTGCCCAGGGAAATGAAGCTAATCCTACCTCTACTGCAAGTAGGCAGTTCGATACAACGAGCGCACGCATTGGACCATTATTTTGGGATACGAATTAAAAATAAAAGGTTGGCCTTTATCTCGTCCCGATTGATGTTGGTGAATCAGTGACCTATATAGATGACGTCACGGCCGTAGTTAGGTCTCATTTGGAGTAGGTACGTGTGTCTCCATGACAACAGCGGTCCGCAGTGTGAACATCTTGCGTCACGTCCCCGCCCACCCCAAACTGCTCTTCTCTTTCCATCCAAAATGTTATCTTTAATTGCATTTATTTTGAAAAAGATATTTGCGATTTTGATTAGTGTCACATTTCTAAGTTATTTGTATAAAACTAGTGTATATTTTCAGTTTTGTGGGGATAGCCTGTGAATTTTGCATAAATTATAAACGTAAACAAAGGATCAAGAACTTACTACGCGCGCGCTTGGGTGTGTGTGTGTGTGTGTGTGTGTGTGTGTGTGTGTGTGTGTGTGTGTGTGTGTGTGTGTGTGTGTGTGTGTGTGTGTGTGTGTGTGTGTGTGTGTGTGTGTGTGTGTGTGTGTGTGTGGGTGTGTGTGTGTGTGTGTGTGTGTGTGTGTGTGTGTGTGTGGGTGTGGGTGTGGGTGTGGGTGTGTGTGGGGGGGGGTTAAAATTCGTTAAAATTCACATTCATTATTATTGGTTTGAACTTGCAAATCCAAACTGCTAAGTCCGTATTTGCTTGGGCATGGCATGCAACGAGAACGGAATTTGCACTGTATTCCTCTTGTATCTGCTACAAAACGTGATGCTTTACTCGATAGAAGTTGGAGAGTGAAATGCATGTGAGTCTAACGTAGAACTCGCGCTTCTTGGGAACTTGGTATGTTTGTTAAAGCAACAGTATACAAAGTTGTGATGGGTTATGTACATTTGGTTCAGAAATAGCTTTTACTTACAGCAGATACTTTAAACCAAAAATTGGATATAGGGATTTCGTCTAAAATGCATGTTTTAAGGTCCTGATTTTAATGTGTGTGCGCAGCATAGCCACGAAACTGTTTCAATTGAGCATCTTGCAAAGATGTCACACGAAGATGTTCAAGAAAATGCTCCACTTCAAACCTTCGTTAGCTTAAGTTTTCTCAAAAAGATGGACCATTTTATTTTGTTGTTTAACGACGCTGTCAATTGCCGGGATCACATCAGCGTCGCCGGTGTGCCGGAATTTCGGAGTTCTTTTACATGCCAGTAAATCTACTGACAAGGAGCTGTCGTTTTTAAGCACACTTAAAAACCATCGGCCTGGGCCGGATTTGAACCCGCGACCTTGGGATCAGTAGGCCAGCGTCTAACCAACTGAGCGACCCAGACCGACTGGACGATTTTAGTTGAAATCGCACATGATGCTCAACATGTTGACTTGAGAAATAAAATGCTTATCCTGAATTGTCTGCCAATGTCGTGTGAACTTCCTTTATTTCATTGAATTTTATATAAGAAGGAAATCTAAACAGATGCCTATACGAAAAAGTGGTGCTGGAAAAATGTAAAACTCGTTAAACTTGGTTTGTACTTTTTTTTTTTTTTTTTTTTTTTCCGTGCCTATAGCCTGTCCGAAATATGTGAATGTTGCAAATGTATACGTTTCATGAGTCATCTTACGGAGATGCTTGAAAGTTTGCGATTCTTGCCCGCCTCTTTTGTTTCCATAAAGCGTTGCTTTCCTCCAATCTGAAAACTGAACTGAACTAGAACTTAGGATTTTTCAGTTGAGGGTCACGTGATCACGTTTGTAATGGAAATGCTTTCCTCCGGCCGAGAGCTGAACTGAGAACTCAATTCGTTTTTCACATCTCCACCAGAAATCTAGACGACGAAAATTACGTTAGCGGTCATTTTTTCAGTTCAGTTGAACTTGGGCGATCTGTGATGAGAAGTGTGGTTCTAATAGCGATATTGTTTTGTTTACTTGCAAGTTTGGGCAAATGAGTGTAAAATGAAAGTTCTCATACCTGGAAGAGGAAAGGAGTGAACTATACGATCTGCAGCATGCAGAGTATAGGAATAGTGAGGGAAAAACAGAGACTGTGGAAGAAACCGGCAGAAGAATTAGGAAAGACAAAAAAAAAAAAAAAATAGAACTTATATTTTTATGTATTTAATGAAGTTTATTCACCACGTGCTTTCAATACAGAAATACCAGCTTCGTCAAATCAAGTAATATAATAATACATAATGAATCAACACAGAATCATGTAATATCAACATGAAGAACATGTACGAGTATATATTTATGTAATAATATTGGGTAAAATATGTCTATTGCATTATTTTCATAGTCTCTGTTTGTCCAAGCAAGGTACAAATATGCAAAAAAAAAAAAAAAAAAAAGGTAATTATGCTCAAATATGTAACATATGATAGCTAAGGACATTTATCCTTTTTAGTTATGTGTACGCCTCCGTAGCACAGAACTGTACACATGGAGGCTAAAAATGGAATACTGTTGCAGTAGAAAGTGTGAGAAAGTTCAATCATAGGTAAAGTTGTCGGAAACAATACTTCTGATAATAGAGAAGATGTCTCCAATAAGTATTATCAGTTGTTATGGTTGTAACAATAACTGTCAATTAACGGAGAAACGTTTTGTTTTAATGCATATTATTATCAAGAAAAATAGGATATGGGTGATGTATTTTGTATTTGTTAGAATATAAAGTGTAGTTTTTGTTGCCTAGTAACTAAGAATAAAAGCATCACTTGTGTAGTAGGAGACAAAGCTTGTGCTTCTATGGTCGGTACGTTTGATATGTCATTGGGCATCTCTGGACCTCCCGCTCCCGCATGTTTCTGTCGAAACCTGTATGTTCAACAAGTGACAGTCGTGGTGTAGAGTAATTACTAGCAGATGAACAACTCAAACTTCCTTTCAGCACCTTCAACTTTTTGGGGGGAGGGGACAGGGGACAGGATTAACAAACAAAGGCTGCAGAAAACTTAGCTAGGTGAGAACCTTGTCATATTTTTGTTCAGCATTTTTAATAACAGTATATTCATGATTTAATGGCATAAATTGAAAGTAATTTAGCAGAAGGCGTCCGTTAACATTGCAAGTGTTCCATTGATTGTAATGATGTGATCGCTGGGTACTTGTGCAAGCATTGTCACGAAGTAAAGGACAAATGAATGTGCATCACGTCACGTCACGTGGTGCTCTGTGACGATTGCTCCATCCCCCGTCATGCTGACATGATACAATTCTGCATTTCCAACAAAAGTTCCAGTAACAGACAATAATTCACGTCCATGAAACACTTGCTCGAAACTACATTGGGAAAAATTAATATTCCATGGATTTACTGAAAATGTATTTAAAATGACTGCCATTTGTTCAGTGTTAGACTTTGAGGAGATTTTTGAGGGTGTAGGTAACAATATTTATAATGTAATTAGCATAGACATTCAATGAAATCAAGGACAATTTAATATTGCAAAGCAAATTGATGTGAGGCCTTGAGTCTGTTTCCCATACTTTTTACCCTTAGTTATCCCTCCATTGCATAAAAGCACATACGTGTTACAATAAGCAGGGTTTTAAATATAAATCATTAGAATTGTGATATCACTGTTCACAGTGCAACGGTATGAAGTTTGAATTGGATATGTTTTCTAAGTTGCACTGCTACAAGTTGGGATTCAACTCTAACATGGTTTCGTTTTGTCAAATTAATGGCGTTGTTTACACTATTTGTATTCATCTTTAAAATAGATTCTTTTAGAGAAGCAACTGAAATTTCAATTGTACGATAGTATTTATTAATCAGAAAAGCTGAATTCAGTAGTAGAATGCCTTTTTTCAAATGAGTATTTTGCTGTGCATGTACAATTAGTTGATAATGAAGTAGCCTTGCAGCACAGCTGCACATTGATCCCCTGGGACTATGTAGCACTGTTGCAACACATTGTAAATCCTACGTTCGTGGCTGTATACTGTGCAACATTTGCATTGCCAAACGCTAACAACAATTGAAGATAAATTCACCTGTTTCTGGGCCACACTCGCTCACTGAAACATTCGTGTGCATTTTGTAATAGGCGAGTATTAATGGTAACTGCTTTGTCGCTAGCCTCTAGGTATTCTTTCCGTGTCCAAGATAAGGACAAAATAGGCTAGCACAAGGTGGAATTGTGTATCTGTCACATGGAACATTTGGCCAGAATTGGATGCAAGAACTCAGATCGACATACTTCACAGACTACAGTTGATTAGGAAATATACCAAACTACTCGCATTTGACAAACAAACGAAAAACAAATATTTATATTTGCGGCACTACACATATTTTTTAAATTAGATATGTTGTCGCACTCGTGAGTGTGATGTTTATAGTTCCAGGGTGCATGTCCTCTTACCTTGGTAACATTAGTGTATTATTTACATTGTGTGTGTGTGTGTGTGTGTGTGTGTGTGTGTGTGTGTGTGTGTGTGTGTGTGTGTGTGTGTGTGTGTGTGTGTGTGTGTGTGTGTCTGTCTTTATCGACAATTGAATAACTAATTGGCCAATGAAGAAATTGGATTGCCCCTAGGTATAACCTTGGGCACACGTGCCGGGTCGTAAGACAAGTGAATCAACAATCAGCACAACTATAGGTGCCACTAGGACTAGGTAAACAAGATTTTAAAATGTGATGTTCTACGATCACATGACTTTCTCTACCCATTATTTAACACCCTTCTATGTACTTCATTTTTGAGATAAACATTTGTAGAAATCGTTTTGTTACATATTTTCTTGTAGGTACATGGTGATAGGAGGATTGCAGTAGGCTCTAACGATTTTAATTGAATATATCGTATATTGAAGATATTTCACAAGTGTAATGCATATCTTGAATGTTTTGGAAATAGTCTCAGAAATCCTTTTCATTTTGAATGACTTTTGTGTAATTGGTAAACAAAGCCTTATTACAAAAGAATGTGTAGATCGCTTAAAGGCACCGAATTTATGCAAAACAAAATATATTTATATTTTTGTTGAATTAATAATTTAGGAAATATTTTTTTTAATCTTACCATAGAAGCAAATGGATCATTAAATAAATCCAGGACTGTAGAATAGCTTTACACAAATTAAAACATTATAATAATAAGAAGAAGACGCCCTACAGCGGATAACTGGATATCAGGGTTGCCAAAGTTTAAAAGTAAAATTATGCTACATCATAAACCAAATGCTACAACAATAAATGTATCAGCATAGCACTTATGAAAATGTAATGGTATTGATGTTTGTGGTATCCACTTACAAGACAGAAACCTCAATCAGTATTACAAATTTAGTACTTATGTTTCTCGCACTATTCATGTGAAAGTTAGTCATCTTCCTCAACTGTTGCAGCATTATACAAATTTGTTGCTAAGATAAATGTTAACTTCTCCTGCCTTGCAGATGTTCGGATCATCAGATTCTTTCATAAGCTGAGACGACAGAATAAGTCCATTTACCGTATCTAGCGCCAATCTGTTTCCTATTTTGGTTTTTATTAAACTTAGTTTAGGGGGAAAAAACTCTTAAGAAGTGTTTCTGTGGGGCAATGAAATCATTGATAATGCAACGTCCACCAGTTCCTTGAACTCAGTATTTCCACCAAGGTGACACATGTGTTTAACAGCACTCCAGAAACTGCCAGGTTCAGGCATGTTCTTTATTTCACATGGAATATCACAAATTCCGAGTTTTCTCCATTGATCATCAATTTGTTGAACAGTGCCTTCATTGAGATTACCAGATCTGGGCACACTGGCAACAAGAGGATAAAGGATATGAAATGATTTGCCTTAAAGGGGTGGAGACAGGCCATGAGGACAAAAGTAGTGTCGCTATTTGTAATTAATTTCATGTCGCTGTTGTGACAAACCAGTGAAAATGATATTTCGCCGGTATCGAAATTATCGTACGGGTTGGCAACCCTGCTGGATATTGTCAACTGTGCGGAAATGAACAGGCCGATGTAGAAAGGTGCAGTGCTTATCCTTAACCCGAATACAAAAGTGTCATGCCACTCTGCCAAAATGTTTACAAAAAATCTTTTAAACCAACAATTTAATGCAGCACAAGATCCTAGAATCCTCACCAAATCTTGGAAGTGAACATTACAAACGATACCAGACAGAAGCGGTTGCGATATTTGGTCTTCTCACTGGACATGACAAAGCACCTCAACCGTTTCGGACTTGTCTAGCCCTGCCTGCATGCTCTGTGATCTGCTACATGCCCAGCTGTATCTGTCTCTTCTCACTGGACATGACAAAGCACCTCAACCGTTTCGGACTTGTCTAGCCCTGCCTGCATGCTCTGTGATCTGCTAAATGTCCAGCTGTGTCAGTCTCTTCTCACTGGACACGACAAAGTACCTCAACCGTTTCGGACTTGTGTCTAGCCTTGTCTGCATTCTCTGTGATCTGCTACATGCCCAGCTGTGTGTGTCTCTTCTCACTGGACATGACAAAGCACCTCAACCGTTTCGGACTTGTGTCTAGCCTTGTCTGCATTCTCTGTGATCTGCTACATGCCCAGCTGTGTGTGTCTCTTCTCACTGGACATGACAAAGTACCTCAACCGTTTCGGACTTGCGTCTAGCCTTGTCTGCATGCTCTGTGATCTGCTACATGCCCAGCTGTGTGTGTCTCTTCTCACTGGACATGACAAAGTACCTCAACCGTTTCGGACTTGTGTCTAGCCTTGCCTGCATGCTCTGTGATCTGCTACATGCCCAGCTGTGTGTGTCTCTTCTCACTGAACATGACAAAGCACCTCAACCGTTTCGGACTTGTGTCTAGCCCTGTCTGCATGCTCTGTGATCTGCTACATGCCCCAGCTGTGTGTCTCTCTTCTCGCTGGACATGACAAAGTACCTCAACCGTTTCGGACTTGTGTCTAGCCTTGCCTGCATGCTCTGTGATCTGCTACATGCCCAGCTGTATCTGTCTCTTCTCGCTGGACATGACAAAGTACCTCAACCGTTTCGGACTTGTGTCTAGCCCTGCCTGCATGCTCTGTGATCTGCTACATGCCCAGCTGTATCTGTCTCTTCTCACTGGACATGACAAAGTACCTCAACCGTTTCGGACTTGTGTCTAGCCCTGCCTGCATTCTCTGTGATCTGCTACATGCCCAGCTGTATCTGTCTCTTCTCACTGGACATGACAAAGTACCTCAACCGTTTCGGACTTGTCTAGCCCTGCCTGCATGCTCTGTGATCTGCTACATGTCCAGCTGTATCTGTCTCTTCTCACTGGACATGACAAAGTACCTCAACCGTTTCGGACTTGTCTAGCCCTGCCTGCATGCTCTGTGATCTGCTACATGCCCAGCTGTATCTGTCTCTTCTCACTGGACATGACAAAGCACCTCAACCGTTTCGGACTTGTGTCTAGCCTTGTCTGCATGCTCTGTGATCTGCTACATGCCCAGCTGTGTCAGTCTCTTCTCACTGGACATGACAAAGTACCTCAACCGTTTCGGACTTGTGTCTAGCCTTGTCTGCATGCTCTGTGATCTGCTACATGCCCAGCTGTATCTGTCTCTTCTCACTGGACATGACAAAGCACCTCAACCGTTTCGGACTTGTGTCTAGCCTTGTCTGCATTCTCTGTGATCTGCTACATGCCCCAGCTGTGTGTGTCTCTTCTCACTGGACATGACAAAGTACCTCAACCGTTTCGGACTTGTGTCTAGCCTTGTCTGCATGCTCTGTGATCTGCTACATGCCCAGCTGTGTGTGTCTCTTCTCACTGGACATGACAAAGCACCTCAACCGTTTTGGACTTGTGTCTAGCCTTGTCTGCATGCTCTGTGATCTGCTACATGCCCAGCTGTGTGTGTCTCTTCTCACTGGACACGACAAAGTACCTCAACCGTTTCGGACTTGTGTCTAGCCTTGTCTGCATTCTCTGTGATCTGCTACATGCCCAGCTGTGTGTGTCTCTTCTCACTGGACATGACAAAGCACCTCAACCGTTTCGGACTTGTGTCTAGCCTTGTCTGCATGCTCTGTGATCTGCTACATGCCCAGCTGCATTTGGGACTTATGAAGTATCAAAATACTGGAAAGCTAGAGAAATGAATTAGGATCATATTAATTGTAAATGATTATGTTCAATTACTTTGCCATTAGATAAAATATTTTTTTTTAAATCTTAAAATTCTTATACCTGCTTTTGTCAAATGGTAGGTGCGTTTATACAAAGAGAGAATTTCAAAACCATCATATAGCGACCGGCTTTTTAAACCGTTGACAATCACTTAAAACCTACTGTGTTCCCACATTCCCCTTGCAAGTGCAAGAAAATTAGCAATAAGATAATTTCTGCAAAAGTTTATGTGAATTAACATGAGGTAGATAGAAGAGGAATAATTTGTACAGTAGTGAGTAGAGAAAACCATGTGACTGCCGACATGATTGTTTCTGTTCAGAGAATCTCAAAACGTGTATTGTCAGTGAAATCTCTTATCAAATTTTGGGGTGGAATGTAGTTGTTCCTCTTATAGACATTGAGGAGCGTATATCCCTATGTGTATATTTACATAGTTGCCAACTTTATGGTTTGCGTTTAAAATGTACGGGAGCGTGTTTTTAACGTAAATTGTTTCTTATTCACATTGTGTGGCTGGGGCATGTTCGTTATGAAGTGTGAAATATGATCTGGAAATGTATGTATAGCCTAAGAAGTGGTGTTCTTTGCTGTAATGTTTATTGTACAAGGAAGAATTTCAGCATGTGAGTGAAAGAAACAGTGCTAACATGCCTTAGGGTTCTTATTAAACGGAATTTACATTTATTTTACCTGTATTTGTTGTACATTTATTGTACTGAGCATGTTACGCATTCTAACTTTCATGTCGTCGCAAAATGGCTATTGTTTGCTGGACGTTTAATGGTCAGGAAGTTGATTTTGGATTCACCTGCTACGTGAATGGCCGAAAGTATAAGTATCTGGGGGAGGGTTTTGGAAGGCCACGTAGCGCAACCCTGAGTGCATGGCACGTGGGATCGACATCCGGTGCAGAATGCATACGACTGACTCAGCCAGTCTGTTAGTGAGGCAATGGGAATTTTGCCGTCCGCGTTGGACGGTTATTTTGGGAGTACGCAAGTGTTCCGGTATGCAACGCCTTACGTAACGTTTGCGTCACCACCAGACGCACGTTTTATTTATTTTTATCGCAGATATTAATAATGTTTTAAACACCTCTGTTTACCGGAGGTGCAGGTTTGATATCATCCAGCCTTGACGTCGACACGGCAGTGTTAACGTTTATTCACTGCCACACAAGATTCCAGACCACCTGTTTCCAACAGCGAGCGGCGCTTTGTCCTTCGGTACGCATGTAACAACACGCCATAAGGCTTCGTGCAAATGTATGCGAGCGCTTGAAGCTGTGTACCGCAACAAAGGCAGAGACATCCCTGTCTATTTTTAGCAACGTTGAATGAATGACCAGGATAACGAAGGCACACTGACGCATCAACCCAACGCATATTTTTTGTGTGTATCACTCAGAAGGAACAGATGTGAAGGAACCTCAGGAGGCTATAGGCCGACAGAGCTGCGCAGAGGTCCAGGTCACACCGAAACTGGACCCACCTGAGGCGCCTCGGAGAAGCCTGCCATCTGGCAGAGCCAAGGTCTGCACCATTTGTCTGTCCAACACAGACAGTTGCCTGTGAACAAGAGAACAGAATTTGTCACCATCTTAATGGTAGCAAGCTGCTAAAGAGTATTAAAAAGTAGTCATATAGTCTCCAAAAAGGAGAGGAGATTAAATGCATTAGATGTACAGTATTATTTATTGTGGGCACATGTGTGTTCGCTGTCGGCAAGGATAAGCACGCTGGTTTATCTTCGTCTTCCGTTGCTGCTTTCTGTTGATTTCCTTTACCTTTCAATCCCGACCTATCGGTTGATTTTATATTGTCGGAGTAAGATTCTATTTTCTTCAGCACTATTGCCATGTCTGTAGCTGGGGCTGATTTGATTACACCAGATCTTGGTAAATGTTTTTGCTTGGACTGCAGTATCGTTTAAAATTCCCAAAGTTTGTTTCTACTTATATTAGTGGACTCGTGAAATATAAGACGAGCTGTGTGCTTCAGTGATTTATGTGTATCACGTAATTTCAGTTGGACAGTAGCTTTTGATTTGTCATCGCTAGTGTGTTGTCACCTGTGATTGGAAGTGCAGTATAACAATGCATAACAGAGAATGAAGCGCATGGTTTTTCGCATGTCGCATTACAGTTGTTTCAATGAAGCTTCAGACCAAGTGGGTAGGAATTTGAATCCTGGCTACAACTTGAGCGTTGTGTACCAGGTAAAAGGGAACACTCAACCGTAATTATAATCGACCTTTTGAATTAACAAAATTCTGTAGTCACATATACAGTAGACGCTTTCACCATGTTCGGTTCAAAATGTCACATTCTCTGTAGGTGCTAAA
The DNA here is from genome assembly GCA_030765045.1 of Tenodera sinensis. Classification (NCBI taxonomy): domain Eukaryota; kingdom Metazoa; phylum Arthropoda; class Insecta; order Mantodea; family Mantidae; genus Tenodera; species Tenodera sinensis. Next base: position 6,946,917 of record CM060967.1, on the reverse strand, counting down.
AGAGTAAATCTGTCACTAACAAGGAATGAGGATCGTTAGGAATAGCGACAAAGATGCCAAGGTGGCAGTAACTACTGTAAACCCAGTGGAAACGTGGAGAAGCAGACTGAAGGGAAGGAAATTCGTGGTGAAAGAGAAACCACTCCATCATCCCCAGAAAAAACCACGATAAACACTTGATCAGTCGGAGTGGCGTGCCCCAGGACGCACGCACCACGGTTAATGTTAACATTTGACAAGTTCGAAGTATCTTTTGTAAACAAATGTCGCTTCTAGGACTCTGATTTTGTTTTATACTTGTGAACACTTGAACCCAACGGTTTGCACGTTTGTACTATATACCTGCTTGGCGATAAAAAGTCATGTGACGTGATGTGTGCTGTAAACACGTCCTCCTCTAAGTTTGAGGTCTTGAATTTGATTATACCCCACGAGGTTTATGCTCTCCAACTGCCATGATGCATTTCGCGAAGAGTTAGTTCGTTCCTTGTCCTGTTATCATGGATGAAGGAAACGAACCACATTAGTTACTGAGAATAGATACTTTGAAGTACTAAAAATTAAATTTACGGAATATTAGACTTATTGCTTGTTGTGCATTGTTGGTAATGTAGATTCCACACAATGAGCTGCTTGACTACGCGTACATCTTGGGATATCAAAATAATCAGGCAGGTCTTATTTTGAAGCAAGGAAAAAAAGATTGTAGATTTTTCGGGGCCGGCCTTTGTTGTTCGCTGTATTTTATTTTAAAGTGTGCCTGTTACTATATACATTAACACATGATGAATATTGAGGGATGACAGTGAATTTAATGCGTTCCTTTAGAAAATAAATATAAGCGTTGGTTAAGCGGCTCGGGTCGGGTCGGGTCGGCTCGACTCGGCTCGGCTCGGCTCGGCTCGGCTCGGCTCGGTTCGGCTCGCCTCGCCACGCCACGCCACGGTTGGTTGCAAAGCGCCTTCTGTAGTCCTAATGAATTACAGATATTAACCCGGCAATGGCTTGTACTGTACGACTACTTTTTTCCTTTTAAAGTTACATATTTTTCAGTTATTGCTGCCAGCGGTGCGAAGGGACTTGGGTTCGATTTCTGCTACCGGCATGGCAAGGTCTTGCCATTCTGGGGAACTGACAAGGGAGAGGTTCTGGAATCTGCATATGGACCAGGATGTCCTAGGTGTGGGTCCGTGCTACTGTAACGTTGTTCTCAGTATGTAGTATTACTACTACAATGGACAACTACAATAATTTGGCAAATTATTTATTTATTTTTATTTATTTATTTATTTTTTTTTTTTTCGTCTGTTTTTCTCTTTACATGGAAAGGTTTTGGTCACGTTATAAACAAATGGCGCATATAATCATGATTAAAATGGCGCGCATTTGGGGTATTTACATGTTAGAATATGTGATGAATTTTGTTGTTTGTTTTGCAAGGCAAGCCCAGCAACATGTTTCAGATGAAAGATGCGCGAGAATCTGCTCGTAACACATCTTATTGGTGCTATAAATACTTGCTGTTCCCAGATCCATTTGGTACCTATGTTGCACTCCCATGACTTTCTTTACTATTATACAAACTATTCTTACAAATTAATTTGTCTTTCATATTAATGGAGGTAAACATTTGCGCAATTACTTGTTTTGTTGCACATTTCCTTGTAGGTACTATGGGAAAAGGTCTTCTTAGAGTCACTATGTGATGGCTTTGAATTTCCATTCTCTTTGCATTACCAAGTGCACGGGGGGGGGGGGGGGTAATGCCTTCTCATTTGAGAAAGTATAAGGAAGTATAGTAAAATGCAAACCAGTTGCAGGAATATCACAGAAATGGTCAACTGCATAACAAAAATTGTACTTCACATAATTGTGTTCTTTAAGGGACACTGGGAGTGAAATTTGAAAGTTCCACATTTCTTGATAGGTTTGCTGTGTTTGTATTTATATGCGAATAGTATGTTCACCAAATTTAATTACAATTGGATAATTCGTTTATGATATATAAATTATTTTATGAATTTAATAGGCACATTTTCAAAATGTGACTCGCGTCTAATTGACTTTTGGTTTATATTGGCAGAACTGGTACTCTAAAACATGAGTAACAATTGTATGAAGGGATATTTCAAATACGCTCACTGATTATGCTGTACATATTTTTTTAATAACAAAGAAAATTTAATCTTAAAAATTGTTGATTTTTTCATACAAAAAAGTTTTTGGAATTCATGTTAATGATAACATCAATATTGTTTCTCTGCTACTTATGAATACTTTTGGAAATTTTCAATGAATTTGAAGCAAAACTCAGGCGCGACCTTCTTTTGGAATGTGCAGAAATGTAGTTTTGAGAAAAACAGGCTTTTATATAGGAACATCCTGTGTACGTTAAGGGAAGAGCGCTGGGCCGTAATGATCACGTGGAGTGGGGGATAGGAAAAATGTTAGCTGATCCAAATGCACAGGAGTTCCAGGAACATGTTAAAGTAAGAAGCAATTTTCTATTTTTTGACAATGTTGACGAAGATTTCACCCCCAGTGTCCCTTAACAAGGTGTACAGATACTGTTAAGGCACATTGGGGTGCATGTGTGCAAGTTGTAGGTACTGTTGCAGAGAGTGAGAAGGTGAGTAACAGTGGGCCGACCATGTTGATGTTGACGAAGATTTCACCCCCAGTGTCCCTTAACAAGGTGTACAGATACTGTTAAGGCACATTGGGGTGCATGTGTGCAAGTTGTAGGTACTGTTGCAGAGAGTGAGAAGGCTAGTAACAGAGCACCGACCATGTTGATGTTGCAGATGTGCCATCTTCGGAGCAGGAGGAGCTGTTCATCCGGAAGCTGCGACAGTGTTGTGTTGCGTTTGACTTCATGGACCCGGTGGCCGACCTGAAGGGCAAGGAGATCAAGAGGGCCACTTTGAATGAGCTGGTGGACTACATCACTGCTGGACGAGGGGTTCTCACTGAACCAGTGTACCCTGAAATCATTAAAATGGTGAGCATCAACATCTTCCTGCACTCCACTCTTGACTGTGTTGCCAGGTTCCATCTTGCTTCCCCACTGGAGTCCACTCGTGTACCTTCCTCGGCAGTCTGTCATTTGTTTTATTCACCCTTGAAACATGCATATACCGTCATGATATTCACGTTAATTTACATTCTCCTTCAAACTATGCTTACAAAATATTCTACAACAATAAAACTGAAGCAATAAAACCGCTCTGATCTTTTGTAATTCTGTATTAAATTGAAATTGCAAGCTTTGCATCAGTAGCTTGAGTGTTTGTTTCTCAGTAGCATCACAGTTACCAACTACCGGAAGTGAAACAATTGACGTGTTTGAAAACTCACTACGCAATCATTACTCTCCAAAATAAATCCATTTTTGCTAATCATCAAATCTATGGGTCCTCTTGATTCTTTTAATAATTTAATCTCTGGATTTATTTCATGATTAAATGACCAAAAATGATGTACCACAACTGATTTGTCGACTGTTTACTATATCTATTGTTTCTAATATGTTGTTCTATTCTTGTTTCTAAATAACGTGTAGCTTTGCCAGTAGAAACCTTGTCGCAATCCAAACAATGAAATTGATGAATGCAATGTTTTGTAATTTGAAATTTTTGCCACTTTAGGAAAACTTAGTAAATTTTTCACATACTTATTTTAAGGAACCAAAATTATGTTCTTTAAAAATGTTTGTAAATTTTTTATTAGCCCAAGGATGGTGAGAAAATATTTCAAAATTACAATCATGTTTCATATTCATGAGCATAGAAACATCTTTTACAGTCATTCAGTGTTTAAATTGCTCTATCTTTTTATGTATAAAAACCATTAATTGATGTGTGTGTATTTTCTGTTAAATTCTTCTGTATTAGCGGTATATTTATTAACCTATAAATTAAACAATTAAAAATAGTAAATTTATGTGAAAATAGGTTTTTTTTTTTTTTTTTTTTTTTTTTTTTTTTTTTTTTTTTTAAGGTAATTGTTAGTATGAGTTGATTTTCTATAAATGCCAAAATTGAATTTGTTATTGACCTTCAGAAGCCCTTGTATTTCTAGTCGTTCCACTGCTAGAAGGTAAAGTTGCCGCCTCTGCTGGCTTTTGTCAACTGTATTTTGCACATCCATGAATCAGACTCATAATTTTACCATTTTTTTTGAAAGGAAGTCCAAAAAATCCCCACACTTATCATTTCAGCCATCGTGATCGATTGAAAAATTAGACCTGCAAATAACACAAAACACTTTATCCAGGTCATTTTCAACAATAGTAACAAAAGGAAATTCGTATTTTAAAATATCTGAAAACATGCATCGGCTGGCATCTCATTGTCACAACAACGAACCCGCTCCCGCCACTCACAGAGGAAACTGCCGCGATGTTTTGCATGTGCCAACTAGCCAAAGCTTTGTTGTCGAGTTTTCGTTTGAAAAGAGACCGCAAGATAATGTTGAACAAACAACCGTGATTGTTAACTTGATAATTGATTCATTATTGACTTTGTAGCGGCTTCCTTTACTTCAGTTAACCGAGTGGCGTTAACATAACAGTTGCGGCGAGAGACGGAACGCGCAGTCGCGCAGGGAATAGGATGCCTTCATATGCGGCTTGCTTGCTTGCTTGCTTGCATGAAATGAAAACGCGACATCTATGATATTACAGTGTGGTGTACTGGCCATCACTGTTCGAGACACAGTTTCTCAAACTCCCACCAGAGGGAACTACACTCATGTAGGGGGCACGCGGAATATGGGTTTCAAAATCGGTACTGCCCCGCTAAAAGTGGGAGGTCTAGGATCCCTAGATTAACGTTTTATTTGATTAAAATGTACTACAGCACCATCTTCAAGCTTTGGTAGGTATAAAATCACTTGCACACAATGGGAACTGCAAGAAATTCAATCAGAAAGTTTATTGTACACTAATAATTTAAACAAGTATAAAAGAGGGATCCTTTTTATACTTAAGGTAACTTTACAACATTGTTTCTTTATATATATTTGTAGATTCTTTCATAAAGACTGACATCTTAAATTATTTTAAAAGCTTATTAAAACACAAATTACAAAATGTTCTCTATTGATGTGTTTGTAAGCTTATAAGTAAGGCGCAGGTTCAGGTGTTCCAACAAACCAATCAAGCCCAGGGCACAACAGCTCTGTCCTAAACAATGTCTAAGTGGGGTGCAGTACTGGAGGATGGGACGTGGTCAGTGTCCCAGTCCCTCCAGGCCAGTATATGCGTTCTTCACAACCAGGGGTGGCTTCTTTTCATTGTACTTTTACATTCGTATTATTATCTTAATGTGGGTAAGGAGCAAGTAGTTTTATTAATGAAATCAGGATATTAATATTTCTGTTATTTAAACATCACATAAAAAACTCTAGTTAAAAACATACTAAGAAAAAGGGCCCCCCCACCCCCTCCAACTCTTTAACCATCTGTATTTGAATTTCTCATGAGCACATGCACACTCATGGACAAAAAGAAAGTCATCTGGAATGCCAGACTATCTTAACAGTAGAGACAACTCCACGAGTACCAAATAACTTGCAGTTTTCAATTAGTGGGTATGTCTGACTGTGTATCTGTCATGTATGTATGTGTGTGTAGGCATGTCCTTTTACATGGCATAAATCTGTGACATGTGGTCACTGACTTTACTTCCTTCCAAAGGAAGACGGACTGTAACAAAATGTATAGCACCACTAGTGACCTCTAGTAAATGGTATACAGTGTTATGATAGACCAGGGCTTATCTGTGTGTCTATCCTTCATCATGATCATGGTCCCTCTTCACTGGGCTGTAACAAAATGTATAGCACCACTAGTGACCTCTAGTAAATGGTATACAGTGTTATGATAGACCAGAGCTTATCTGTGTGTCTATCCTTCATCATGATCATGGTCCTCCTTCACTGGACTGTAACAAAATGTATAGCACCACTAGTGACCTCTAGTAAATGGTATACAGTGTTATGATAGACCAGAGCTTATCTGCGTGTCTATCCTTCATCATGATCATGGTCCCTCTTCACTGGACTGTAACAAAATGTATAGCACCACTAGTGACCTCTAGTAAATGGTATACAGTGTTATGATAGACCAGAGCTTATCTGCGTGTCTATCCTTCATCATGATCATGGTCCCTCTTCACTGGACTGTAACAAAATGTATAGCACCACTAGTGACCTCTAGTAAATGGTATACAGTGTTATGATAGACCAGAGCTTATCTGCGTGTCTATCCTTCATCATGATCATGGTCCCTCTTCACTGGACTGTAACAAAATGTATAGCACCACTAGTGACCTCTAGTAAATGGTATACAGTGTTATGATAGACCAGAGCTTATCTGTGTGTCTATCCTTCATCATGATCATGGTCCCTCTTCACTGTACTGTAACAAAATGTATAGCACCACTAGTGACCTCTAGTAAATGGTATACAGTGTTATGATAGACCAGAGCTTATCTGCGTGTCTATCCTTCATCATGATCATGGTCCCTCTTCACTGGGCTGTAACAAAATGTATAGCACCACTAGTGACCTCTAGTAAATGGTATACAGTGTTATGATAGACCAGAGCTTATCTGTGTGTCTATGCTTCATCATGATCATGGTCCCTCTTCACTGGGCTGTAACAAAATGTATAGCACCACTAGTGACCTCTAGTAAATGGTATACAGTGTTATGATAGATCAGAGCTTATCTGTGTGTCTATGCTTCATCATGATCATGGTCCCTCTTCACTGTACTGTAACAAAATGTATAGCACCACTAGTGACCTCTAGTAAATGGTATACAGTGTTATGATAGACCAGAGCTTATCTGTGTGTCTATCCTTCATCATGGTCATGGTCCCTCTTCACTGGACTGTAACAAATTGTATAGTACTGACTAGTATGGAGATGGCCCATTATGGTTTTTATCCCTTCAATTGTTGATGGTTATATAGCCACATTTGCCAATATCAGTACATTTGGTATTACTGTTGTTTTGTAAATCAAGGATAAAACTATAATCTACAATAATGCTCATTTTGTGTTAATTACACCCTGTTTCTAAATTGCAAATGTAGTTGATTACTTAAGTTTTTATATTGAAGTGTAGAAAAAGAATTGATTAGTGCCGGAGCCGTAATGACCAAGTTGTTGATGGGCCCTTAAACCCAACACACTCACTCACTGATTAGTGCCACTTAAATATTGGTACATTATGGGTATAAAGGAGAAACTAAAATAAGAGTTTATGTTAAAAGTTTACAAGGATGTGATGACCCCATCGCCCAGTGGAAAACCTTTGCAGTCTGCCACCATGAGTATTGGTGGAAAAAGCATGACTCTTGAATAAAGGAGGGAATGCCCTTATTCCACCTCAAGACCAGAGGAGCTCTGAGTACTGGCGGGAATAACCAGAACAATTGAGGCAGCAGGAAATGGCTAGCCTCCACCGTAACACTAGGATAGGCTTGCCTGGAGGCAGGAGGCAGCCCCTCCAACCAGACTAGCTGGTCATAGGGCTAATAACCCACACTGGTGAACTTTAACTTATTCATGGAAACTATAAAAATTCAGCCAGATAGACCATGAGAAGACGACCTAGCAAGAAAAGGTTGCAAATAGGCAATTGAAACATTACGTCAGTGACAGGGAAAGAAAAGATCATTGAGGAAATTAAAAAATACAACATTAAGACCCTAGGCATAGTGAAACTAAGAAGAAAGAGTCAGGAGAGATAATTTTATATGATAATTATGTGCTTAGATATTCAGGGATTGGCAAAAAAATGAGCCAAAGAAGGAATTATTGTATCTGAGAAAATAAATAGGATAGTAATTAAATGAACACCGATTTACTGTAGAATAATAAGTCTTGACATATAACTAGAGCATAGATGGGGAGAAATGACTCAATGAGTCACTTCCCTTACATCTCAGTTTTAACTTGTTCCACTACCTCACAGTGGTTAGCTACCAGGCCATGCCTCCCACTATTGTCTACCTCAGAGAATCGTCCAATCCTTGAAATATTGTGAGAAAGTGAAGAGGGTAAATACTCAACTGCATCCCTGTCACTCCTCTTCCCCATGGCTGAACTAGAGGAAAGTATAACAGTGATAGAAATATATGTCCCTAGAGATGACTCCATGGAAGATGAAAAGAATATCTTCTATGCAACCCTTCAGAATACAGTAGATAAAGCTTTAGAAGAACAAAAACATGTTGTCATAATTGTCATCTGGAATGCCTGTATAGGAAACAACAGAAGAAGGTATCATAGAATCATGGGTAGACATGGAGTAGAGAACACATTCAACAGAAATGGGAAGAGAGTGCTTGAATATTGTATAGATAAGTCTTCTAATTGGCAATAGCTTCTTCCCACATAAAACAACAGACCAGGTAACTATTATTTATTTATGCCAACAAACTTACTGTTGGTGTTTTTAAACACACAAGCCGTGTGTGGGCAAAGTTTAAGAGGTAGAACTGGAACTTAAAAATTCAATGCCACAACTGGGATTTGAACCACAGATCTTCCGCTTGCCGGGCGGATGCTCTAACCACTGAGCTATTGTGACAAACTGCCAGAATTGGCTTGAGAATTTAATGCCATTCTGGCAGTTTGTCACAATAGCTCAGTGGTTAGAGCGTCCGTCCGGCAAGCGGAAGGTCTGTGGTTCAAATCCCAGTTGTGGCATTGAATTTTTAAGTTCCAGTTCTACCTCTTAGACCAGGTAACCTTTGAATCTAGTACAAGAATGTGTAAGAAGTACTAATGACTATTCCACATACACAAAACAGACCAATTGTGGTGTATCAGATGTAAGAGTTTTCTGAAGTGCGTAACTCCTGATTACTAATCGTGGAAACAAGGTTCAAAACTCCGAGGAAAAGAAGAGAAGATTTACTAAAATTAAAATCAGAGAACTTGGAAAAAAAGAAAAGAAGGAAGAATACACAAAGGGAGTGACGGAAAGCCTCAGTGAGACACAGTGGAAAAGAAGAAGAAATTTGGGGCATAGAAGACAGGTGGAGAATACTAAAGGAAACCATTAACAAAACAGCACAAAAAGTATGTGGACTGATATTGGTAATAAAAGGAAAAATACCAAAGGGTGGAATGATGCTGTGAAAGATAAAATAAAAGAAAAAAAGACGGCATTGAAGAAATTTATAAGGACCAACAGAGAGAGATCGATTAGAATACATACAAAATAGAAGTAAAGCGAGCAAAAACTGAAATATGGGAAAATTTTGGAAAGGAAATTGAAGATAACTATCAATCAAATTCAAATCTGCAGGAGATGATGGCACAACACCACAATTGATCAAATATGGAGGAGGAAAAATTCAACACTGGCTGACCGAATTATTTAGACAGATATGGAGACAAGAGGAAACTCCAAAAGATTGGGAGAGACATTATAACACCCATACACAAAAAGGGATATACACTTAAATGTGAAAATGACAGAACTATATGCATGCCTATCTCAGTAGTAATGAAGGAAGAACAAAGTGCCTTCGGGCCGGGCCACTACGACAGACACAGGATCAATGTTGAGGATAGTAATAGATAAAATGATTAGAGAGAGGGAACTGTATCTGAACAGTGTTAAAGAAGATCAAATGTCTATATAACAAAGTGACAGGAGTAGTAAGAATAGGAAATGCCAAATTGCAAGAATCTGAAATAAATAGAGGAGTAAAACAAGGGGACAGCTTGAGTTCTATACTGTTTATTATATACATGGGCCAAATACTTACAATGTAAAAGAAGAACCAGGAAATTGGAATATGAGACCAGTATACACTCAGATTGTAGTTTACGCAGGTGACATTGTCCTAATGGCCGGTAGTGAAGAACAACTACAGAATTCAGTAATAGAGTGGGCCAATACACGAAAAGATAGATGCATGGAAGTAAATGTAAATAAAAGCAAAATAATGTACGTAACAAAAGAGGCACAGAGAAACTATGGAGCAAATTTACAACTTTGAATATTTAGGGACAATCATCGATTCAAATAGAAAAGTCTGATGTATTGCACTCACATGACTTTCTCTAATCTTGTACTAACTATTCGTACAAATTCTTATTCCTTTATTTTCTTCATGTTAGTCGAGATAAACATTTGCAGACATTACCTTATTGCTGGTTTCCTTATAGATGAAAGGGGAATATGGGAATACAGCAGGCTAAGAAATGGTTCACTCTACAAACAATTTATTTAGACATAAATTGTGTGTTTCAGCGAGATCTAAATTTTTTCTATAGTAAGGTTTGGCCTATTTCTTACATTTTACAATTTATTCAAAAGTTATCCAGAGTAAACAGGACTACATGGGCTGTAGCCAGAAAGTTCAAAATGTGCATTTAATTTTTCATACAAATATCTTAAACATATGGCATTGTAATCAAAATCGTTAGCCATTTTCAAGAAAATCAAAATTTTTGAAAAATTTTCCATGTAAAGGGTAGTTTAGGGTGGGGCTATTTTCTTCAAAATCTTCGTGTCGCATCTCCCAACACTCCTTTATGGCTCAGAAAGCTGGAAAGTACTGCCGAAACACAAAAGTAAAATTACAAGTACAGAAATGAAGTATTTATGGAAATGTATAGGAAAAACCAGAAGGGACAGAATAAGAAACTTTCAAATAAGGAATAATTAAGAACCAGTAATAAAGATAGAGACAAATGTTTTAAAATGGTTTGGACACATAAATAGGATGGATGAGAGTAGGAAACCGAAACAGGTATGGGGGGCTAGAGGGAGAGGGTGACCAAGAATAGAATGGAACAATTATGTGGAGAAAATAGTGAATAGGAAAGGAAAGACTTTGAGGGAAGCTAAACAACTAGCTAGGGATAGGACAAAATATAGGAAATGGATCATGACCAACCAAGGAAACCCAACGCTCATTGCAAGGGAGAGGAAGAGAAGAAGAAGATTACAAGGATTAGGGATGTTCTGTCTTATACTTTCTGTGCAGAACTTTATTTGCCCTGAAGTGAACTGCTTTTTTTAATTTTGGCAGATGTTTTACAGAAAGCAAAAGCATAACATTAACTTTTGTTTCTATTCAATGTGATACCCACTATTAAGGCTAGAGATTTCTTCTGGGCTTAAAACCTGTGGTCTGCTGCAGTTTTGAAGTCCAGACCTTTCGTCCACACCTGCGGTGGACATCATCGGTGGTGTGGTCTGAGTCTTCTCGGTGAAGGTTCAGTTCCAACAGAATCGTTTCAAGTTTTCTTTATTACTAAGTTTTTACCTGGTGCCAGTATATGGGGCCTGGCTTACAGGCTATAATTTACATTTAATTATAGTTGTTTGTATTTACAAAGAGAGAATTTACAGTTTCACTAAAAACCCATACTTTGACCATCTTTAGTCTGGTGTGGTAGTATGGCATAGATGAAAGAACGGTAGTCTCCTTACACTGAATTATGTGTTAGCCGTCGGCCCATATGGCATGATCTGTATGTCCGATGATGTCCACCGCAGGTGTGGATGAAACGTCTGGGCCACAAAACTCCAGCAGACCACGGCTTTTAAGCCCGGAAGAAATCTCTAGCCTTAATTCTAAAGTAAGAACAAATTAGAAACTAAAAACTTCACTTATCTTAGTAATGTTGCAAGTTCTTTTTGCACAAACTGACTCGAGTTTCAAGTTGTCTCCAAGTTGAGAATGAGTTGGAGTCAACTTGAAATGCGTTAGCACCAAACAACTTGGAATAATACTAAGATAAGTGAAGCTTTTAGTTTCTAATTTGTTCTTACTTTAGATTCTTGTTGCTTCACTGTTAATAGCTTCATTATTTCCTTATTTAATGATGTTCCATTTCATGAAAGTTGTCAGTTTTCTGAAACTGACATAAATAACAAGGAATATCTCCGAAATGGTTCACTCTACAAAAAAATTTATTTAGATATAAATTGTGTGTTTTAGCGAGATCTACATTTTTTCTATAGTAAGATTTTGTTTATCTCTTACATTTACGGGTTATTCAAAAGTCATTCAGAGTAAACAGGACTACATAGGCTATAACCAGAAAATTCAAAATATACATTTCATTTACCATACAAATATCTTAAACATACAGCATTTTAATCAAAATCGTTAAAGCCATTTTCAAGAAAATCAAAATTTTTTAAAAATTTTCCATGTAAAGGTTAGTTTAGGATGAGGTTATTTTCTTCAAAATCTTCATGTTGCATCCTTGAAAGGCATTAAACTTAAATACCAACTTTGGTTTTTAACTGAATTTTCGTTTTTGAGTTATGCTGTCTACAGACTGACTGACGACTGACTGACCGACTGACCTGACCTGACCTGACTGGCTGAGACTGACTGACTCGCACACAGAGACCTTTTTCTAAAAATGCTTTTTTTGGATTCAGGGGGTTTCATAACATATTTCCGGTGAAATCTTGACATTGAATTTTTGGGTGGAATACAATACTTCCTCTACTTACCAGTAGAGAAAGTAAAAAGATTGGGGAAAAAAATTGTATAATCTGTCCTAGGTCCCCTTAAGATGGCTTAGCCACATTACCCCTGGTCCCTTCTTTTCCTGCTTTATTGGAAATATCCACATTTTTCCTACCCCCTCCCTTTCATGAAGTTCCTGTCTCACGGACCCCATACTTGTTCCTTAGCTGTATCCTGTATCCTTAGTTTTAGTTTATTCCACAAATAAATTGTGTATTAATTGTCTCTCTTTCTCTCCCATTCCACTTTAATGAACTATTTTTTTTAATTGCAAATGCTAACTTCTTTGACATTTTGTCGTCCCTTCTATCTGTAAACAAGGGATTATATTTCGTTCTTCTCTAGATTAAATGTTATGCCACTATTTAACAAGATTCAGCTAGGGTTACTCCTTTAGGAGCTACACTAGGTAATCATAGGACCATTTACAAAATGCTCTGGGCATATGATTGGTGCTCTCGCAAACTTAGTTTGTATACTAGCCCAAGTTAAAAATTTGGGGGCGATAACTGTAGGTTCCAATTGGCATTTCATATTACCATATAAAAATACATTCATTAAGTATAAAAATGTTATGATAGCATTATTGTGTGGACTAAACGTTTTATGTTGTGAGGTTAAAGGATTGAGAGGGAAACTGGAGTTTTGGATTGCTTTAAGCATTTTCTAATATTCCATTGGTTCAACACACAAGTTGAGCAGGGACAAGATAGAAAGGAATATTTTGTTTCTCAGCATACTAACTGTGCTAAAACATTTGTAATTTATCATTAATTTAGTTGATATATTCATTCCTTAGGTTCTTCAAAGCTTATCATGGATGTTAAAGAATTGCAGTTAATGCAGTATTTCTTAGAAAGGCACTAATCCCCATTAACACCTTGTTCCACTCATATAATATACTTGTGTATAAGGTTATTCTGAAGTACCAGTTTAAAATAACAAATTAAAACACCAATTTGTTCATAAAGAAATAAGATTTGATTAAAACAAAATAAAATTAAATATGACCACCACTGTCTGTTCAGTAAGCAATAGTCTTTCTTCTATGATCACTTTCTGTTGATAAGTGAACCAGTTTTCTGAAATTTGTCCATGATCTTGCAAAATGATTTTACAGAACAGGATCTTCTTCTCGATCCATTTAATGTTTGATATCTTCTCAGTGCCTGTTACACTCATAAGACCGCGAAGGAGGCCACCTGTAGCCAAGTAGTTAGACCATTCGCTTCTCACCAAAGTGCCCCGGGTTCAATCCCAGGCAACTGCATGTGGGATTTGTGGTGGATGAAGCGGCGCTGGGGCGGGTTTCCTCCGGGCTCTCCAGTTTCTCCCGTCATCTCATTCCACCGGTGTTCCATCTTAATTCCATGTATCATCAATGTCGCCGCCTGCAGTACCGTAGTAGTAAAAGCAGGCATTAAACACTACCCCAAAAAAAAAAAAAAGGCCAATTTGAAGTGACATAGATAGAGCCATTGTTCCTATAACTGCTTTCTGTGTTCTTATGTTCATGCAAACATGATACAGTTACCATAGTAATGGGGGAGGGGGCACTCGAACCACCTAAACACTAGTGATACCAATATGGAACCAAACTGCTAATATGACGAGAAGATACAACTGTTTCAAAATGGGAACTACTTTACAATAGCATGATATATATATATATATATATATGCCACTGTATCTGTTTGTAGTGTGAACTATGTAATAAATCTTGATTTTCAGCTTTTACATTTTTAGATATATCTGTGAATTTCTCTGTTTGTTGCAGATATCTGCAAATCTGTTCCGGACGCTGCCGCCCAGTGAGAATCCAGATTTTGATCCGGAAGAAGATGATCCAACATTAGAAGCTTCCTGGCCACATTTGCAGGTATATTTTGTGAGTTTTCATTACAATTATAAAAGCATATAAGGGGAGAAATGAGTATGTTTAAAATTTCATACCAGGCTCATATACGAGGGTTGGAACTTTAATAGTGGCGACACTGCTTGAGAGTTGCTATGCAATGAAACATAATGTCGCTGATAGCACACGTTAGTTACACACGTACCTTACCTCTGAGCAAATAGACCTTCCCTTCCCACATCATGAGCATGCACAATGGCGAGAGAAGCAGAGTCTTGTATAAGCTAGTGGTCTAATGTAATGCTGTCACAATATTTTCAAAGCAGGAACAACAGAACTGGATAAAGATTGAATGTGCCAGAGGTCGTATAACATGACATTGTCATCAAGGTCCTCAAGAGGCTTGCAGAGAATCTGCATTGCCTTACAGAACAGTGCATGGTGGGTAAGTGCCTTCAAAGGATGCCAAGGTGTGGCAGACAATGCAGCCAGGTTGTCCTAGAGTCTGTTCAGTGTTACTGGATACTGATAGGAGCTGGCCCAAGATACCAAACTAGCATGTACAACTGTGCTTCATGTTCTGAAGGAATGCCTGGGCATCGCATCATGATTGGGAAGTGCTTGTGGCTTAGACTTGATTCTGAAGATGGAGGAAGTACTTCGTGGCATTTGCTTCAGAAGTGTTCCAGAGATTTGTCAGGCAGTAAACCGCTCCACTCAAACTATCAACAGAACCAGTGCTGCTAAGGGTATCTTACAACTTCCAAGTCACTGGCAGCAGGTTATACACAACACTCATGATTGATAGTAAAGCTTGGTAACATGTCTCTCTTTTGTATTGTGAATAAATAGTTGCCACTATTTAAGTTTCAACCCTCATATACTGAAAGAGAGATTTGTGCTATTAACCTTAGCAGTTGATAGCTTGTAATACATATGTGTTTCAATTTTCCATACCACTTTCCTTATGATGTAGTGGGAGTATTGCATACCGTTCAAAACGTACACATTTTGGGATCCATATGACCCTTCTAAAATGTATGTATATTTACTGAGAGGTAAGGGGGTGGTGTATGCTCTTTATTTTATATAAGTAGGTAGTTTTTAAACCTATTCTTGCTGCATACAGCAGTATATAGGGTAGCTGATGATAAATGAAATGATAACTGGGGAAGGAAAGTTTGAAAGAATGCATATTAGGTGTAAGTTTATTCTACCTCCCTGCCATTTGGTAGTTATAAGGACTAAGGAAAACCTAACATTTCAGGAGTAAGAGGGACAGAAGATCCATGATAGGTAGAGATTGTGAAACTCACTGAAGTCAAACAAAACTTTTTTTGGAAAGGTTTGTGTGAATTTGTCTTAACAGCTGAGGCGATATTTTTAGAAGAAGCCTCCGAAAATAGTTAAAATTTGTGTTCATAGTGGTGGCAGAAAAAGCCCCCTAGATTTGTGAATCATTGTCCTAGTGGGCAATGATAGAGATTTTCAATTGTCTTAGCTTGTTCTTGTTCATGTATTGTTGGGATTGGCGTCATGCAAAAATTGCATAGTCCGCGAATAATTGTAAAAGTGATCGACATAGTGTTTATTGGAAGAACATTGCGTCTTAAAAGTCAACAGGAGTGAAAATGCAGAGAACTGATATACAATTAGTAAGGCTGCATCGACAAATAGAAGAAGATTACGAATAAACGTTCCAAGCAAAATTACGCAGTCCGTGTTCGGGTTGTGTGAACCCCGCAGGGCTTGTAAAAAAAAGGACGCCAATCCTGAAAAGTTGTATTGTTGTTTGTAACTTGAAGGAACATTAAATAAGTATATTTAAAAAGATAAAAGGACATTTAATCTTCTTGGTAAGACGTAGACCCGTACCACGCCCTGAGGTACATCGAGAACTTCGATGAAAAGCACCAAGAGTCCCATAGCTACAAAATGGTAATTACGCGGGGCAAATGGACCAACATGTAAACAGTCGTCGTGAATGTTGTGGAACCTCCAGCTCCAGTTACAACAAGAAATTACCGTTCCACAGCATAACTCAAAAGCAAAAAAATCAGTTAAAACACCAAACTTAGTTCAGCATTTTTCAAGGATAAGTCACAAAATGTTCAAGAAAATCTACTACACACTTCCCATGGGAAATGGTTGTTATAGTTTGTTGTTGTTATGAAATGGCTAGAGCTAGGTTTCCACCATTAGTCCTCTTGCTTCCCAATAGACTCCCAGTAGGTCCTTCCTATCCCCTTTCTCAGGGTCTAGCCACCTGCAGTTATATTTTTATTTTTTCAAAAATGGTTGTGAGGATTTTTATTAAAATAGCAACATATTTATTTACATGACAAAATCTTGTGTTAAATTTCCCACAAATAACCTCTGATCTAATTCCAAGTCATCAATTCAGTTTCAGAGGCAAACATTCAACCATTGATATAAGATTTGAAGCTTTCACTGCGATGATTATTGATAAGATCTTCTCGGGTAAGCAGCCGTGTAATATTTATGAAGTTACTTGAGCTTTCGGCTATATTAAACTCTCTGGCCATCATCAGGATACTTTTTTATCCCTGATGAAATTTTAAGGTATTAGCTATACTTCCGCTGAATAGAGAGCATATTGATCCAACAGGAACTATAAAATTAATTATTCGCCACTGTGATGCATTGTTATCCATAGTTGAAGATCACAGAACAGCTAAACGTTATCTTTGCTTGTGGATTTATTTTTATGTCAGATTTTTGAAATTATATTTCTCTTTGTTACAGCTGGTGTATGAATTTTTCCTGCGGTTTTTGGAATCCTCAGATTTTCAGCCAACCATTGGCAAGAAAGTAATAGACCAAAAATTTGTATTACAGGTAAGATTTCCTAAGAATTTGCATTTTCAAATTAATTAAATTATAATTATGGCAAAACCTTGATAAGCACATAGGTAATTGTAAAAAGTGTACATATGTAATATTTTAGGAAGGATATAAGGCCGATTTCATTGACTAATTCTGAAGTAATTTGACATGAAAGTTAACATATTTCTGCTTCACCAGACAATGTTAGCAGCAAAAGTGTGCTAAACATTGCTATACTCTTGTGTTAAGATGTTCTACAAATGTTACAAGTTATTTGACTTTCCTAACTGAAAAGGAGGTGATTTTTAAAACAAGTCACATTGTCGAAAGCAGTTCATGAGCAAGGTTCTATAAGGAATATGAGGGTGCTCGGAGGCAGGCCTCATTCTCGTATACTACAAGTTTTAACTGGTGTTAATTTTTTTCATTTAATGGTAGGTGATGGTGTAGATCCAAAGCTTCTATTAGTGGCTTTGTCTGTAAGATTTATGAAGACATTGCTTCAGGAAGTAAATTGTATTGTGACAGATGATAAGTTCAGTAGGGTGTTTTATTTTACTTTATTTCTTCTAAAACTGAATCACAATTCACAATTTGTGACCTTGCAACTCACAGTTCTGTGGTATGTAACCTTGACAGTAACACAGACTTCTCTCTGTGTCTCACAGACACATGTAAACTGTTCACAATTCACTCCTCTCACAAGCCAGTCTGCTTATACAGTCTCTGAAATACCAAGAACTTTTCTGGAAATTGAGGTGTCTTAAAGCGTCTATCATAACAAGATCTGCTGTTGAAAGCTTTTAGAAATGCATATAGTGGCGTTTGTAAGCTGCCCATTGTTGCATGGCTGTTTGCTGGTCAGTGCTTACAAAGACAGTTGTGAGAGGTAGCCATAAGTAACCCTTCTCTGAAGCAAGGCCCTCGTGACAGTATTTTGTTTGGATCTGCTTAATCCTCAGTCAGTGATAGTGCACTTTCGTCTGTAGTGTCCAACATGACTAAAATTGTTCTAAATGTTCTTTACGCCTGACTTTTTGGTGTTGCGTTCTGTGTTAACATAAAACTGCCATAATTTAGTTGACAAATGTGTGCATTGCAGTTCAATTTTTAAGAAATTTTCTTCCAGGCTGCATCCTTCTCCTGTAATTTTAATCAATCAGTTGTTTGCATCCAATAATTCTCTTATATGTAAAACCAGTTCTATAACTTACTCCTTTTGAACAGTGAGAAATTAGTTCCTCTGAACCAAGATTCTTCATTTGATATTGCGATTCTAACCTCAATCAGAAAAAGCGTATGATAATTTTTCAGAAGCATAACTAGTTGTCTGCTACTGAAACAGAGTGCTGCAATGTATAGATAAAAGTGCATTCAAAAGCCTTGTAGTTCAATCACCACCTTCTCAAAAACTGCTGTTTGTAGTTATCTTTGACATTTACAAGATGTTAGCTAACAGTTCACTGTAAAAGCTTAATGAAATTGAACATTATGTTAAAATTATTAACATGAACTTATGTTTAATTCATTAATGAATAGGATAAAAAAGAACTAATAGATTCAAATTGAGATGTGCTGTTCCATACATTCCTGTTCCTAACAGGAAAAAATACATTAATGGAAATGAAAATCATTTATTCTAGAGCAGGCAGCCTCAACTCAGCTCAAGGCAGTGGGCGAGGTCAGCATATGGGTGTTGTGTTACAGTTATGTACAGTTATGTCGGCTTGTGAATTACAGGAATGGCAAGTTCTCAAAGTGTGGCTACCTCTTCTAGTCTTGCCCATTAACACAGGTGGTGTTGCAAAATGTTGCTACAACAGTAGCCTATTCATAGCAGCAAGTAATATGGTTATAAAGGAGTTGAACGTGATATGATGATACCATAATCACTGAAAATGATCAGGGTCATGAAATCAGAGAGTCAGCTGTCTTAGCTTTCAAATATACATGAAATTACTGGGCAGCTATGTACCAGAATGTGAAGCTATCAGTTTGTCTTCCCCACTGTTATGTGGTGTATTTCAGATCTCGCCAACAATGTTAGAACTGTTAATGGAGAGATCTGAGGTAGCTATTTTGGTACTTTTGGCGTTAGATGAGAGCCATGGTATTTGCACTTTGGCTCAATTAGCCTTTTTATGAAAGTTGTGTACATAAATCTTCAGTTCAAGCAGTGTTGAAGGATATGTCTGGAAGGAGATTTTCCACTAGACCTCAGCCCACAAGCCCGGATAACCATTTTCTATTTATTGGCACTGGTCATGAAAGCCTGCACAATTTGATAAATAGAACAGTGTACTTGTTATGGAACTCTGTGATTCAAGTTGAATTTGTGATTTGGCATTCCTTGCAGATCTAAGAAAACACCTCAACGTTCTTGTCATTCTCTCTAAGGCAAAGGAGAAGTCATTACACCACTTTAACTTGTGTGTGTATTCAAACGCAAGCTTGCTGTATGGGAACAGCACTTAAGCAACAAAAACACATCCCACTTTACAAAGTTATCTGCCACTCAACATTTGGAATTTACAGAGCTTGAGCAATGCATAAAAATATTAGGTGATTTATGCAGCAAATTTGGAGTACAATTCCAAGAGTGAGAATATTTGAAATGTACGCATTTTGCATTATTTGTCATTCCCTTGATTGTGGATATCAGGAATGCTCCTGCAGTTTCAATTGGAACTTATTGACCTACAATATGTTGGTTAAATAAAGGAATCCTTTCATCACAAAACATGCTTGACTGATTTTTACTTAAAATTTACTCAGTCCAAATTTCCACAATTACACAGATGTGCTCTCACATATTAAGCATGTTTGGATCTGCTTACTTCTGCGAGCAGTTTTTTCCATTAATGAAATGCTGTAAACCTGGTCAAGAAGCCAATTATCTGACAGCATTTTAAAATGTAGTCTTTGGCTTTGTACGACAAAGACAATTACTCCAAATATGGTGAAGATAATTAGAGGGAAAAGATACAAAAGCCAACATCTGAATTAGGATTGAATGCAATTGTAAATGTTTAATGAAGTAGTGCTGTATAAATGGCAGATGAGCTATGCAATATATGTATATTAAGTACCCAGTTGAATGTAATATGAAGTATTATTTCTACTTCACCTTGTATACACAGTGAAATACTGTAAGTAAAAGTTGAACGCATGTGATATTGTAACTGTGCCACCACTGTCTGCTTCCAGCTGCTTGAGCATTGGGCTACAGTGCATTGAGTTGGGACTGTCTGTTATACAGTACTAAGGTCTCTATTTGTTATTACATTAGTGTACAAGCAAAATAGTAATGTTGTTACTTGCAGGTGACAAGGGTTTGCCATATTGAACATCTGTGATCCAAGGGCATGAACTGAATTTGTGAACTATTTGTGTGTTACAGTTGTTAGATTTATTTGACAGTGAAGACCCCCGGGAACGTGATTTTCTAAAGACTGTTCTGCACCGCATCTATGGAAAATTCCTGGGTCTACGTGCTTTCATACGCAAACAAATAAACAACATCTTCCTTAGGTCAGTTACATTTTTTGTGCATGTTGAATTGTGAAAGGAGTTAATTTTGTTTTGTTTCTGTGTTATTTTATGTGATTAACTTTCTATGTTCTAATTATTATAAGTTTTACTAAGTTGCAATGTTTTCTTGGTGTGCCCTAGCTTAAACATTTGCTTATTTTTTCTGTATTTTACACTTTTATTTTCACACTCATTGTGTATTTGCAGTTTACACAAATACCGCCAGGTCATCAGCATGTTTTCTGAAGAATATAGGAAAAGAGTTCAAAAATAATTAGCAGAAATATCTTTGACTCTTTTAAATCCTGTAGTTTAATGTGCAGAGGTGCATTTGAATGAATCATTTGTGTAATCTAATGAGCCCGAATTCCTTAAGTTTCTGATACCAAAACAAGTAACTATCGACACACCATTTTTAAATTCTCTACTAACATAGTAAGTAAAGGAAGTATTGCATTCCCCTCATATTTTATATACAAATTTTGCTGGTTTTGAAATTCTCTGAATTCCAAAAGGGTAATTTTTAGAGAAAGAGGGAGCACAAAACTCAGAAAGAGAAGTTGAATAGCATTTTAATTTAATTTAAAAGGTGAGTCAATTAATAACACTAAACAACATTTACAACATAATTTTCCGGAACGCATTTCGAAGGTTAACTTTCCTCCATTGTAACTGGGTTTCCATGGTGTTTCATGGTGTGGATGGCGATGCTTCTTCTGATGTTTCTTCTGGTTAACGGTTCAGTGAGCTTGCTGAAAATATCTCTGAGGAATGTGGATGCGTTCCGGAAAATTATGTTGTAAGTGTTGTTTAGTGTTATTAATTGACTCACCTTTTGAATTAAATTAATTATAACAACACTGTTTTCAAACTTCTATGAAAGGAAGATAGTTGAATAGCATATTTGATACTTCAGTTGCACTATGTTTAAGCATGCCATCTTCAAGGAAATTCCACCACTTAAACTACTCTTTATCTGAAAAAAATTTTATTTGTGCCTTTCGCAAAATTACTACAATTTTTATTAAGAATACCATTGTCCTGAGATGGGGTTTTAAGCTATAATTTAAAAGTAATTTAGGCAAGTTCATGACTCGGGGGGGGGGCCTGATAAACTCAGATGGTAGAACAGGAAATGTACACAGAAGGATCTACATTGGAAATTGGGAAATAACACAGGAAGTATAAAACAGATTCTTTAGAAACTAATTGTATTGAACAAAACTTACAATTTGCATCAAAATACCTGAATTATACAGAGCCAAAGAAGTTGTGTGGTGACCTTACTGGCTCAGGTGCAGACTTCAACTCACTACGCTTCAATCTCAGACGACCGAAGCTTACTGTTTCCCCCACCCCCACCCCCTTCTGCTAAGCATCACATTTTCACCTTCAGCTTGTTACTTCCAAGATGATATTGCAGCATTACTGACGTTTGCAGAACTCATACTTTGCCACATGTATTCTGCTTACGACACTTTCCCATGCTTTACAGGTTATTGAAATACTAACACTTGTGCATCTGCCACTTACCAGAGCATAACCAGAACATGAAAGCAAACTTATTTTTAAGTGCGTGGCACAATATTGAATGAAAAAATTAAGCTATTAATAGTAAGTCATATAATTCAACAAATGTGTTATAAATATTTAGAACCTAAGCTTTTATCTTAAATTGATGTTGTGAATATACAAGTAAGACTGCAATTAAATGATAATTTAATGACGTCTTCAGTACCTCTACTTATGCTGGTCACCATTGTTACGGATGCTAACAAATTTAACAGAATCGATCGGCAGTATTTGAAAATTGTCAAAATGAATGTCTTTTACCAAACCATTAAATCTATTGGTCCATTTAATTGTTTTAATAATTTAAGCTCTGGATTTATTTTGTGATTAAATGACCCAAAATGATCTGCCACAGCTGATTTATCAATCTGTTTATATGTATTGTCAGAAATCCAGCATTAGCTAACAACAACATATTTAATTATTTATTTATGCCAACAATGGTAGAGCACCCGCCTGGTAAGCGGAAGGTCTGTGGTTCAAATCCCAGCTGTGGCATTGAATTTTTAAGTTCCAGTTTTACCTCTCAAACATATTTAATATTTCTAAAATATTATTTCATTCTGGTTTCCAAATGACATTTAGTTTTACCAATGTAAACCCTGTCACAATACAAACAGCTCGATTGATAAATGCCAGAATTTTTTATAATTCGGAATTATATCCTTTTTAGAAAAATGTAACAAATTTGTTATATTTATTTTGAGGCACCAAAATTATTTGATGTTCTTTAAAAAATTTTGTAAATCTTTTATTAGCCCAAGCATGGTAAGTGAACTTTTTAACAATATGATCACCTTTTATTTTTTTGAGGGCAGAAACTTTTTTCCAGCCTTTTGACATTTAATCTAAGATAAATGAAACCTTGTCTCTAAATATTTATATCTAATATATTTGTAAAAATACCATATGTTCAAAATACTTTAATTGCTAATACTGTTCACATCTTATGGGAGATCTTGTTCGTTCTGAATGAAATTTGTATTACTTATAAACCATAAGAATAGACAAAACCTTGATCAACAAAATATAAGATTTTATTATGACACACTTTGTCAAATACTAGAATATTTCAAGATATTTGTTGGTATGGATTTGAAGTTTCCAATACTGTAATTATAAATATTGTTAAAAGTTTTCTCGTGAATGTTCCTTTCTCATAGTATTATGTAAAGAGTGTGGGTTTTGAATGTCAGCAATTATAGACCTGCTATTGAATGTTGAGCCTCCTGTGTCTGTAACTGTGTAATGGAACCATTTTGATTAACATGAGGTAGATCAAAGAATAAGATTCTGTAACAATACTTGTAGAGGAGATATAAATGACAGAGTGTTCAGAAAGTCACATAAATGCAATATCAGAATTGTAAAAGCTATTTCCTATGACTCATTAGTAAAATTATATGACTGATTTGCTTTTAAGTTACTGCAACTAAAACAGAAGCAGTAAATAGGAATGAATATTTATGAGAGGTAGAATTGGAACTAAAAAATTCAATGTCATTGCTGGGATTTGAACCACAGACCCTCTGCTTACTAGGTGGGTGCTCTAACCATTAAGCAATTGTGAGAACCTGCCAGAATGACATTGAATTCTCCTTGTATTTTTGCCGGTAAACCACAAAGGCAGTCACATCAGAGAGAATTACCCCAAGGGCGACTTACTATCGTAAGTACGTTATGGACCAGGATTAAATAACCTTCAGATGGTAATTAATTATTTTTTATTTATGCCAACAAACTCACTGTTGGTGTTTTTGAACACACAAGCCATATGTGGGCAATGTTTGAGAGGTATAACTGGAACTGAAAAATTCAGTGCCACAGCTTGGCATACATCCCAAGTACAATAGCATCCCCACTTAACTCTTGGAATTGTGGTAGAGCTTGAAGCACATTTGAAATATACCTGAAGGCATACTGTGGAGATCCCATACAGAGTTCTGCTGTCTGACAAAGTTCAGTAGGCAAAAAGACTGTTTAAAGCAGCCCTAGAGATTGGGCAGAATGCAGATACTTTTAACAGGGACAGGGCAAAATTGGATAAGATGATGCAATGCTTGCGTAGATTCTAATGAAGCACATTTTGAGCATCTACTGCAAATAAACATGTATTGTTCATGTTGCCCTACAGTTAACGACCAATAATATATTTCCTGAATAACAAAGATGTGACTTGGATTTAGTTATCCACAATACGTCTGAATGATGTTTTTCTGTAATTCAAATTTGAATCTCCTTTATTTGGATCAGCAGCGAAATGTTGTTATACATAGCCTCTCATTTATCTTTTAGCTCAAGTCTCATACATACTGCTCAGAAAGCTTGAAAGAAAACCACCCTTTCCCCCATTATTTGCAGTAGCTAATAATTTCCCAAGGCTGACCTGGTTTGGATTTTCACTCCTCATAGGTGTGAATGGCTGCTTGGCAGCAGAAGTTGCATTAGTAAACAGAACATTCGCCTCTTCAGTCCTACTGCTGCCAGATGTGCTGAATATGTTCAGTATCTACATTGCTTTTTACAGTAGATGAATTTGTTATTGGATTTTGTTTGTCATATTTGAATCTGCACACTCCAGAACACCTATATCTGTGTCCAATGAAAACGAGGATATTGCCTGTAAATTAACTTTTTAACTATAATGTGAAACCTGCAATGAAATGCATTTAAAGCTAGACAAGGAGTGAATGAATTGCAGACCGTAGGAACCTTCACAGCAAGGATAAGTAAGTATAGAGATGGGTGAAGTAGTATAATGACATTGTTCAACAAACTTGCATCCTTGCAAGGATATTACAAGATAGATAACCTTGATTAGTCAGTATCCAAGACTTTGCTAATGGATATTATTTCTTGTATTGTAGTTATGGATGCTGGAATTAGTGATATGAGATTACCATATGTAACTTCTAGACATAACACCACATAAAAACAATAAACAGATGTAAGTTCTAGACTTTCATTCCATCTAAATTGCTGTGTTAATCCATTTGGATCATATGTTGAGCTTTACTTGCATAGGCTGGTAATGACATTTAAATCCTGTGACAAGCACAGGTTGCAAGTGCATGCCAGCCAATAAAAGTGGATATATATAACATTAAACTTGGAGAGTATGAATAATGGTGTGCAATGAAAAAAGGATAACAAAAATGTTTGTTTGCTACTGGTGAAACACAAAATTGCTGACGTTACAGCAACAGCGCAGGCAGGAGGTACCTTGAATATCATGGGAGGTATTGCTTTGTTTCCTGTAATGCAATGTACAGCTATAAGTTACAGGAAAGCACTTCTGTGTGCTAGATATGATCATGTCAACTGCCAGATTCTATGTTAGAGGTCCACCTCCACACACTTGGACCACAAGGTAAAACATGCACCCTTTTTCCAATTTACATACCACCCACAGACTAGAAAGAAAAAGATGTGTTGTATATCACAATGGTGAGAAAAATAGTGAAAGTGTTGTCTTCTTCATTTGTAGAACTATATTAAGACCTACCACACCCAGTATCTTATTAGACCATCACTCCAATGTTCCCATTATAAGCATGCAGAATTTCAGGAAAGAAATATTGGTTGATTTTATATGATTTTTATTGTTACTCGTATCATTTTTTTAATTTAAAAGACACTCTCACAGCTGTACAGGAATTTAAATCATATTTCCAAGGTAGTCATGAAGGTATTTACCATATATTTCTGCACATAAGACAATAGTTGAATTATAAAAAATGACTCCCAAAATTTGGGGTCTTCTTTAACACATACAAAAAAATTACATTAAAATTTATATAAATTAAAACCATTGTAAAATAAAACAGATCACTCACCAATGTGTTTAAAATCCTGTAAAATCCTTGCATTCATCATCTAAGGCCAACAGCTCCTCAAGTGCATTCTCGCTTTCCTTGTTAAGAAGATTGTGATGTGGATCCTATTCTGTGTCTGGCGAGTCAACTTCCACTTGCAAATCATCCCCAGTGCTATCCATAGCGTTAGAAATCTCACACATTTTAAAGTTTCCACTTTCACTTTTTCCCATGATTTAATCAAGTGACGCAGTCCGCACAGCTTCACCTTTCATACATAGCTTTTTGCCTCTCATCAAGTCACCCAATTATTGCATTGTTCATGCATGTGGCATGTGTTTGTGAGACGTCTAAGGGTTGTAGCATCAAAGTTGAACCACTCTGTATAACAGCAGTCAATAGTGTGTGGTGCTAAGCCATTTGTAATGTTGTCAGTTATGTGACTGGGGAACATAACCCACACCAACAAACAGCATCTGTTCATCTCTACCACACACTTTCCTTCCATCGTTCATTCATCCCTTTTCATGAAAAAGTACCAAATTTTCTGGCAGGAATTTTATTTTAGGAGTACCACTTTTCTTCTTAGAAGTGACCATGGATTTTAACTTTATTCCATCTGCCATGCATGTTAATATTAGATATGGTGTTTTGGTGGCCTGTATTTCTAACATGAACAGTTTTTACACCTTTTGTTTCCACATGTGTTCATCATGTCAAAATTCATCTGTGTTTCATCGATATTTCTAGTATGAGATCATACAAAATTGTAATATTGCCTCATAATAATAAACTCTGATTTTATGGTAAAGATCTTGGATAATTTTTGTGCAATTTTTGTTTTTCATCACATCTCAAGATTTTTTCTGTTTATGAATTGATTGCACCAACGTACTATTGCATAAAGTTGTTTGCCTTGTTCTGGATTGGCTCTTGTACACTTCAATGCATAAAGTCTTGTAACAAGATAACAATCCTGCCACTTTCTTGTAGCCATTTGGCAACATTATTTTCTAAGTGTGGCCAGCAAGCTGTTCCTCTCCTAATAGAACATTCTGTCTTTGGCTTGATTTTAATAGTAACTTCATTCTTTCCCAATCTCTGACCATCATCTTTGTTACATTGAAAGCCCCTTGCAGTGACACAGTTGTTTGACTCTTTAGAATTTTTTACAAATTTTAACTTGAAGCTTGCTTCATATCTCCTACTTTTTGTTGATTCCACACTTCACAAATTTTGCATTGCTTACTGAGTTTGTGACTTGGCACTTGCTTCCATAGGCAAAAATGTAACAGTGCTCAAGGAGGTGTTTCCCTATGCATGCAACCCTAATTATTTGTGGTGCTTTTGCGATTGTTCAGCAATCACAAGACAATGCTGCCATATGCAAGGAAATCTGTTCGTGAAAAATTATCATAATTTTGGATATGCTATAGTATTATCCAGGTAATGATCATTGGTTAAGTTAAACTAAATTCATGGGCCGTTAATATGTGGTGGTTGTCTTACAGCATAGATACATGCTATAACTACAGAACTTAACCTTATCTGAAGATTGTCGTACTTGCCAAAATGTACGGTAAATAATATGCCAATGAACAACAGGGGAGCACCATAATGTTGGGGGCCTCAATCCAGCATGTATCTCAGCAGCATGCAACTATTTGAATGAACCAAATTCTAGAAAAGGTTTTCTGCTGTGAAGTTGAGTTGAACAGACTGAAATGGCAGAATAAACCCCAAGCATACCAACTGAGGTATAACATTTTGGAATAGCTGAACATGCTTGAAGACAATTGTTGCAGTGTTTTAAAACCCCAGAATACTTCTGTATAAATCCTGTATATTGTCGCCATAAGCAGGCTAAGTAGCAGTTGCCTATTGTAATATTATTCACATCATGATTTTTAATGTAAATTGAAATGTTAAAATGTATGCAACCAAAGTAATCATAATAAATCTTTTGTTCATATGTATTTTATACTAATGATTTTGTTTTAATTTCTTTTCTACCCTTTAGGTTTGTATACGAGACGGAGCATTTTAATGGCGTAGGTGAACTTCTGGAAATCTTGGGAAGGTAAGTGCTGCAAGCAAATGTAACATTGAAATGGGGCATCCAATTGGACAAGGACAGTAATGTGGTGGGCTGGGGAGGAAGTGTTGTGCATTTGGGAAGTAATAGTGCACATTTTCATTTTGTTCTTAAATGGTGGTGCAAAAATAATGGTGATAAAAGTAGCATTTCACAATTCAGTTTGAGAAGCTAGCTGGATATCGAAAGTGAAGCATGAACTGAAGTGGAATGGAACAGGGAGATATAGTTAAAGTGCCAATTTAATACAGCGTTATAGACAAACTGTGTGGGCTGCTATAAGAGGAAGTCCTGTTGTATTGAAAATAAAAAGGGGATTGTTGAGGGAAGTTATACTGATAGATATAGTAGTTCATTTCAGTAGAACATTAAATACTACGGAGGGATTGTCAGCATGGTGTAGCATAATGTTAGAGGTTGCTCATAGAAGCTTGCCACCAGTGTATATGAGCATCACATACTCTTTCTAACTTGCATTCTTTTGTATGCAAAGTTTTATCACAGAAGAAAGTGCTTATTGGTATTGTGACAAAATAACAAATGCAGTTACTTTTTAATGCCAAACTCATGACCTGGCACGTCGGAGCTGTTCTGTTGTATCGTAACTGTCCACAGCTCGCTCTGACCATTCTAAACCATTTCTCACTAACTTTGTCCAAATACTTCATATAACTGTTGTATTCTACTTTCTGTAGTACCTACTTACACCATACAGAATATTGCATTCCACTCAAAAACTCATTATCAAGATTTCTTCAGAAATGCATGTTTTGATGTCCTGGGTTTAAAACAGCCATTTTAGAAAAAGTTGTGCTTGCAAGAGAGAGAGCAGCACAACTGAACACCAAATTTTTTTATAAATACCAAACCTCCTATTTAAGTTCAACATCTTCTAAGGATTTTCCAAAAAAGATTTCCCAACCCCAAACTTGCCTTTACATGCGCAAATACTCATTTTTTCAATTTTCTCAAAAATGGAAGTAAAGTTTTTGACATAAAATAATATATGTTTAATATGACCATTGAAGATTAAAAATAGAATGTGTATATTGAATTTTCTGTGAATAACCTTGCAACCCCTTCATTCTGTGTGTTAACTATAAGATAGAGAAAAACTTCCCACACAAAAAAAAAATGTGCCTCCTCTTCAAAGCACAATGTATCTCGAGTAAATTTTATTAAAAGATCAGCCATTTGTGAGATGTTCATTATTAGTTCAAATTTTTCAATACCTTGTCAATTTCTGAAGTGTGGCTACCATTCCATTGTTTCCCGATGTCATGAAAGTGTATGGCATTTCAAAGCCAGCGTATAGTGACCTGAATCTGTGATGTAATGTATAACTGTAACACTTCTACAAACACTTGTTTGCATAAAAATAGTTTGTAGATCAATGGGTGTTGAAAATCTTCAGGTACAAAGTGTTTACTGCATAATTGTTTGTGCAAGTTGAGATGCTAATTTCCACACTTCCACTTCTGTGTGAGCCAAAGCAATATTCACAAAGCTTATCAATGATCTCAAAGCTAATTTGTCCCTCCAGGAAGTGGTGCATCTTTAAAACTTGTTCTGACATGCTTTCTCTCAGTTACTCAAAATCAAAAGTGGAGTTGCCATACCCAAAGTGTCCAAACCCATGTTTTACCTCCTTCAATATAGAGGTAGTATTGCATTCTGTCACTCCCCCCCCTCCCCTCCCCTCCCCAACACTAATAGGAAAAAGATGCATGCAGAGAGAGTGAGAGCTCAAGAACTAAGCCTGATAGATGCCAATCTTGAATTTCACTGCAGCATTTTTTTAGAATGCAACATTAGGACGCAGGATTCTCAAGAAAATTCTCGATCCAAAACTATCTTGACTTGGAAATATATATGCTATTATTGGTTTTTTGAAAATAAGTCTTTCACTGTTCTGCTCCTCCATTTATATG
Organism: Tenodera sinensis; assembly: GCA_030765045.1. Classification (NCBI taxonomy): domain Eukaryota; kingdom Metazoa; phylum Arthropoda; class Insecta; order Mantodea; family Mantidae; genus Tenodera; species Tenodera sinensis. The sequence continues at coordinate 6,916,748 of CM060967.1, read as the reverse complement.
CTTCCTTAACTGCCTTAGATCATGTTGTGCTAAATGACAAGTCTATATTTTTAATGTTGCTTTATTTCTTCTAAAACTGAATCATAAAACACAGTTCTCTATTTTATTGTTCACACAATTTACAATTTGTGGTGACCTTGCAACTCACAGCTGTTCTGTCCTATCATTTCCTTGACACCAATATTGCTCACTGTCACAGCAAACCCCACGGCACAACACCCCATCCAGACCAAGGCCTACCACCCAACCACTGCGTCCCCCCCACCACCACAGGCTTCATGACTGGGGTGCAGTATTGGAGGTGGGCTGTGGTCAGTGCCCTCGTCCCTCCTGGCCGATTATGTGGTCTTCTCCACCGGGGGCCACTACTTTGCAATCAACCAGGCCAGGTTTCCCAGCGGGAGAAAATCCCCATGCCAGTACTGGGAATCAAACCTGGGTTTCCCCAGTAAGCAGTAGTGCTACCATTTCATTAAGGAGACGAGATTACTGTTACAACAAATAACTTTGACAATTAACTGAACTGACAATACACTCACTAAAACTCTCAACGCTTCTGGTCCAATCCGGCTGACTCATATGTAGCCTAGAACTGCCTGCAACTTATTTGGAACTCACTTCTCATTTAAAACCCAGCCTTTCTAACTTCTTTGCTTGGAATATCTTTGTTGTGGCCTGGTCATTTTCAAAACGGTGTAAGGTACCTAACCTCAGGTACCCTTTGAGGTGTCTTACTATACAAAGAAATGTAGCTCTCGTTAAAACACACAAGTTATGTCCAAATGCATTTTTTTGTGGAGTCAACCACTTCGGAGATATTCCTTATTATTTGTGAGAGTTTTGCAATACTTACTTTTCTCAAATGGACGATCATTCTTCACTTTTCTGTTTCTTAGCAGTACAAAGAGAACAGAGTCTCAAAGCTTTAAAAGATTTGACTATCACTCCCATATTCCCCTTGTACCTACGAGGAAATAAACAATAGGATAATTTCTGCAAACGTTTTTCTCAACTAACACAAAGATGTAGAAGTATGAGTTTGTAGAATGGTTAGTACAAGAGTAGAGAAAGTCGTGTGAATACAACACATCAGATATTTTTTACACTCTGCTCTGTATATCGTAGTTTTAAATTTACATGGATGAACTTTTCTGGGAATCTTTGGAAATATCTGGGTATGATTTCACTCAATGCGTGTGCACTTCAGCCACTTTTTTGAGGAACCTGCTACCCACAACAATGATCGTCATAAAGCCATATCTACGCCGCAGAAAAGGAAACCCCTCCCCCTTGTCCTTTAAGACCAATAGCAATTCTGATTTTAAGGAACAGGTAGACACTTCTAAAGTAAGGACAAATTATCTTAAGTGAAGTTTTTAGTTTCTAATTTGTTCTTACTTTAGAATCTTGTTGCTTCACTGTTAATAGCTTCAATTTTCCTTATTTAATTTAGGTGGACACTTGTTTACTCCACATGGAGTTTCTGCCAGTTCCTATTGGTCTTAAAGAACAAGTGGGGAGGGGTTTCCCTTTTCTGTGGCACGGAGATGGATTTATGACAGTCATTGTTGTGGATAGTGCAAATTTCCTTTTGTAATCCAGCTGCACATGCGTTGACTAAACAGACTCTACAAGCGGCATGGCGGACAGTAATACAGTTAAAGAATGTCTAAAGGTGTCAAGGAGTTGGAGTGGTAAGGAAGTTGCTACAGATGGTTGGATTGTGAACACAGGAGAAAGTAATGTCAATAAGTTTTGTAAAGAAATAAGACAAAGACTGGAATATATAATGGAGCAGGAGATTTGGGCAAGCTTGGGAAGCAAAAATTCTTTAAATCTGTTTAAAATAATAACAAGAAATTGTAAATTGGGTAAATATATAGATAACTTCTCAATAATTTGAAAGAAGATGTGCACTAGGGCATTATTCCTTAAAGGATAAAGGAAAAGCTTTGTGGAAAGATGCAAAGATGGGAAATTAGATATTTAGATTGTAAAATGGTAGAAATGTGGAGACAGTCTCTGGGATTTGAAAATGTTTGCATATAAATGTTAAAATAATTTGGTTGTGTTGTTTTTGCAGCATCATCAATGGTTTTGCCCTGCCACTCAAGTCGGAACACAAGCAGTTCCTGGTGAAGGTGCTGTTGCCACTGCACAAAGTGAAGTGCTTGTCGTTGTACCATGCGCAGTTGGCTTACTGTGTCGTGCAGTTCCTTGAAAAGGATGCAACACTCACTGAACCAGTCGTCAAGGGGCTACTCAAGTTTTGGCCTAAAACTTGCAGTCAGAAAGAGGTATGTAATTGGCTCACAAATGGAAAATACAAAGCTTTACGTTGTTATGTAGGAGTTAACTATCTGATTCCGTGTGTTTGGCTGTAAGCCAGCATGCATCAAACTGTACAGTGCAACTTTACATGAGTTTTAACAATTCATGAAAGGCTATCTAATACTGAATTTTCAACAATATTTTTACAATTGCATTGTTTTAAAAATACCACTCAATTTATGTGCATGTCCTCTTGTAGGACTATGAACTGATACTATAATCTTTGCAAAACTTAAAGGCATATGGAGGCGGGGCGTACCTCAGACTCCAGCGAATCCTACGTTTGCCCCTCCTACCAGCACTGCCGAATGTGGTGCATGCATCTCACACACTGTTATGTACAGAACCTCTGCAGGCACACACACTACGCTTGGCAACATCGCTCTGCTTGAGCGTTGGCCAGCGTTCACACGCCTTTAACTTTTGCGAGCGGTATAGTACACCATACAGATGCTAGATGGCAGTTGTGAAGAGAGTGTGTAGTAAAAGAACAGTGCTTGTTTGTTGTTATGTAGAGAAACCATGGACAAATATGGGCTTTAGTGGAATGAAGGAACCAAAGCAGTTAACCACATTTAACTGTAGTATGTGGTTAAGAAGCTCCTGCACAAAAGACTGGTCACTGGGTTTGGCAGTGGAAGGGAGTCTGCACACAAGAATGTGAATACTGATCGTCCATCAACATTGTGGTGTTGTGTCTGAATTGATAATGGCTGATTGGTGCATAAGCTTCGATGAACTGGAATGGCAGGCACAAGCCTGTATACCATTGTTCATGATGATTTGGATATAAAAGTGTATGTGTACATTGGGTTCTACGGGATTTGACCCAGGCCCAGAAGGAGAGCAGATTTGAAGTGTGTTGTTGACTATTGAAAATGGAGAATAAACATTCAGAATTGGAGAAAGTGGCAACTAATCATGGTGTCACTACCATATATCTGAGAAGGAAGTGTTTGTTGGATAACATGAAGGGCGCATTGTGCAGTAGAAGTTTGTGCAACATTGAGGAATTGCAAGCAGCTGTCCATGAAAGGGTTTGTAGTACCCCCAAACAATGGTTCCATGATGCAATAACGAAGTTGCCAGCAAGGTGGTAGTGGTGTACTGACAATGCAGGGGAGTATGTTGAGAGATCCCATGTACATTGAATCATGTTTATTGATAAGTAAGATACAAAATACTTATTGTGCATCTAAAATACAAACAAATTTAGAGACTAAAAGCTTCACTTGTCTTAGTAATTGCTGCAAGTTGTTGAATTAACATGCTGCTCACATGTTTCATAATGCCTCTGTCACATTTTCAAAGCTCTATTTAAAACATTTACCATAGTTACAGGCTCAATTACTTAATATATCTGTGTCGCCAGCCTCAGTCCTATAAATACAATCTATCAGAGGTATTACAAAATTTAAAATGTGGTCTGTTTTTTAAAATAAATCTCTTTTACCAAACCATTAAATCTATAGGTCCATCTAATAATTTAACCTCATAGTTTGTAAGTAGGTGAATTTATACAATTTATACCTGTAGTAAGTTAGTAAGTAGTAGTGCATTCCACCCAAATTCTGCATCTTGTAAGGAAAGCACAAACACATCAAAATGTTATCTTCCTTCGAAACGCGTCCTGAAAAATTATGTTGTAAGTGTTGTTCAGTGTTATTGACTCACCTGTTAAATTAAAACGTCAAAATGTACTTTACTTGATTAACAAGAAGTAAATAGAGAATAAGCTTTTGGAACAGTTTGTAGAGAAGATAATGTGAGTGTAACAAGAATATCTTGTTGTTACAAAGCAGCTAGCTGATAATCTCGTCACATACACTGAACAACCTAGTTACTTCCTGTTCCCATTACAGAGAAATTGTGTGCATTAGCCAGCTACAGTTTATTAATGCAACTGTTGACATTATTATTTTGGCCATCTATAAAAAATAATCATTATCGTAAAATCATACTCAACAAAGTAGATTTTGAAAAATTTAATTTGAAGCATTAATGTACTTTAAGTGAGTTTAAAATATTATTTTTCGTAGCTCAAAATATTCCTGAAGTTATCCTTTATAAGGCTATGTAAATATCAACTTTTTATTGAAGCTCTTTGTGTATGCACAGTTTAAAGTATGATCATATTTGGAAAGGGTAGAATGAGACAAAAAATTTGATGCCATAGCCTGTATCTGAACCATGGATCTTACAGTCTCTGTCCAGTTGCCCTAACCACTGAGCTAGCATGGCAATGTTGCCGACCCTTTCCAACCTTGTCCTACAAACAGCTATTGTGTGGAAGGACAGTTAATTTGCTTACAGAACAGTGTTTAGTGTGTTTGCAATAATTCGTAGTGGCATTGATGAGTGAGAAGTTGTCTTGCTTTTCTCATTGTCTTGATATGAAAAATTGTACCTGAGCTTTTCATCTGAACCAATAATTTTCACCATATCCAGAGTAACATGCATTTGCCCATTTAATAGAAAGTGAAGGGTGTTTTACGGACATAAGATTAATGTGTAATTTTTTAAATTTCAGGTGATGTTCCTGGGAGAGATAGAAGAAATTTTAGATGTTATTGAACCATCACAGTTTGTTAAAATTCAGGAACCGCTTTTCAGACAAATTTCTAGATGTGTCTCCAGTCCACATTTTCAGGTATGTATTTTCTGTTGGTTTGATTTGAATGTTGCAACTTGATTTACTTGCTAGCAGAAGAAGTTTGTGTACTGTTAAACATTTCACTTAGGGTAATACCACAGAAAATCACTTCTGAAAACCTTGCACTACTTCCAAGTTGCACATAGAGATTGTGAGGTCAATGGAGAGGGGGCCAGGAATGTGAGCAGATCTTGTTCATTGTATAGCCTTGTGAAAGACAGACATACAACCCTTACCTAAGCTTACCAAGAAGCTAGTAAACACTCCTGCTAAAGTTGCACAGTTTGAGAAACTTTTCAGCAATTGACATAATTTTTGTTTTACATCAAGAAAGAGGCCAGCATTTGACAATTCAAAAAAGTTGTGTAAACATGAATCTTACTTAAAAATACAATTGTCTGACAAGTTGATATAAGCTGCATTTTTTCCCATAATTGTATTTCTCAAAAGAAAAGAAATCTTGTACATGCAGAGTATGTCATTTTGTGTAATACTCTATGGAGTGTGTGTGCCTTTCAACATCTCAGTTACGGGGAGATCGTACTGCCAATCCCGCCAATGTTAAATTCATCACTTTTAGGTGCAATTATTTCAGAAACTAGAATTGTAAGATAGAAGTTTGAAATTTTGAGGGGTATTTTTTCAGATATATGTATATGCAACAGGATAAAAGTATTAAGATTTTTCTATGTATTTGCTGAGAAATAATTTTTCTCATAGTTCGAATTTTTCTTAAACTTACTTACAAAACATTTTTTAATATTAAATTCTTCTGTTACTTCACCAATTGTTTAAGCCTTTTGTATAGAGGATACCAATGTCAATAAAAAATGCCATTCTGGATAACATGCAGTAAAGTTTATGTTCTATTGATGTTTGAGAAAATCTTGGTAAACTCTTGGTCTTCTACTTGTAAATGTGACTGCATATTGCTGGTTTTAATGTTTTATATTCTCATCTTAACTTTAAGGGGAGATTGTACTTCGATTTTGACAAAATTTCAGATTTTTTGTTTTAATCATTTTTAAATACTTTAATATATCTATAATAAGAATATAGATTTTTTTCGAATTTGAGGTGTGTGACAGTAAATGACAGATAATACGGTCTTAAAATCTCGAATTTGAAAAAAAAATCTGTTATATTCGTAGGATATATTAAACTATTTAAAAATGATTAGAACAAAAAAATCCAAAATGTTTGTGAAATTCAAGTACAATCTCCCCTTAGGATTATTTACCAAGATAAGGTTTATCCTGTGGTTTTTCCTTACCCTGAGAAGGCAGATATTAAATAAGTTTAAGCTCTATAAAAATGTGGAACCTGTTTGAGCATTACTTGAACTATTTGATTGCCCAATATGATGTATTATGTTAAAGCTGTAGATTGTAGTGGTGCATATGGTGTGTTTCAGGTTGCAGAAAGAGCACTCTACTTCTGGAATAATGAGTATATAATGAGTCTTATTGAAGAGAACAATCATGTGATCATGCCAATAATGTTCCCTGCCCTGTATCGCATTAGCAAGGAGCACTGGAACCAGACCATAGTGGCACTCGTGTACAACGTGCTCAAAACTTTCATGGAGATGAACAGCAAATTGTTTGATGAACTAACAGCCTCCTATAAGTCTGAGAGACAGAAGTAAGTCATTGTCTGTTATATCGGTATATGGAACAAATCTGCTGCTAATTTCACCAAAAACTTGATAAAGGATTGTAATTTGACATAGATTAGATTATGATGCCCTCCAGAAATATCTGTTATCCATTAAACACATGAGCATTATTTTGTGTGTTTTGGGCAGGTAATATTTGTGCAGCTTAGCTTCACTATGAATCTGATGAAACTGCACACATGCTCAAATGTAATGAAAGTGATGAAAGCGAAGCAAGCATAAAACGTACATCTAGCAGGTAGCAGAACTGAAATGCTACAAATGCATAATCTAGAAACTGTGTTTGCATTCAACTCGCTAGCATAATGACATAAGAAGTGAAACACTTCACATTATTAGTGCATTTAGTTTGTGTTTTGCTTCTCCAAAGATGGACACAAAGAGGTTAATCAATAAGATTGAAACTAACTGTAAGAGCTATTCCAGGGAATTGTGAATGTGCCTTCATTTCAGAAGCAGTTTGGGAAAGGTTCCCTTTGTCCTATTCCAATAAAACTAAAGCTGCTTTCATTTTGGGAGTAGACACATGTTTTCTTCCTGGATAATCTCACCCACTTCTGCACTGTAGAACAGAAATGCCTGCTACATTAACTAAAGCAAGGAGAGATTTCCTATGCCTTTGCGCACATTCTGCCATTGTCAAGCACAGTATGACTCACTGAAAGAGAACCTGTTCAGGCCTGATGCAATTGCACATGACATGCAGCATATTGCACCTTGGTAGAATAAACCTTCTAAATAGCATTATAATAACTATTCATTAATTTCACCAAATGTTGTGTATGAAATATAGTACATCAAAAACAAATAGCCGCTTTGTGTTGATTAAACATTAACAGAAAAGTGTTTTCTGCATGCTGTGCTCTGTAGGACATGGTGTTCAAGACATGATTCTTTTCTTCTCCCCTCTCTCCCCCTCCCCAACTGTACACAGCGAAACTTAAATATTTAGGATATAGGATTCCATATATTTTGTCTTAACTTGGTGGTAATTATAACAGCTACAGAATAAATGCATTTCCATAAATTGGGAAATATAAATGTTTAAAGTAAGAACAGATTAGAAACTATAAGCTCCATTTATCTTAGTAATATTGCAAGAGTTTTTCACAGCTGACATGTTTCAAGTTGTCTCCAGCTTATTTTCAAAGCTATACAACAAGTTACAATAGTTACTGATGCTCATTTGTCACCAATCTCCGAAAACAAAAACCTAAAAATACAATCTATTGGTGGTATTTCAAAATTCATAAAACGGTTCTTGTTTTTTAATATAAATATCATTTCCCAAACCATTAAATCTATAGGTCCATTTAATTGTTTTAATAATTTAACCTCTATATTAATTTCATGATTAAATGACCAAAGATGATCTGCCATAGCTGATTTATCAATTTGTTATATTTAAGTCAACTCGAAACTTGAGTCAGTTTTGCAACAAGAACTTGCAACATTACTAAGATAAGTGAAGTTTTTAGTTTCTAATTTGTTCTTATTTTAGATTCTGTTGCTTCACTGTTAATAGTTTCAATATTTCCTTAATTAATATAAATGTTATTAATAATAGAGACAAGCAGAATATGAAATCCCATATTGTACACCATACTTGCTATCATTATGGAATAAGTGTTTTTGTGTTTTGCCTTGTGAAATTAAAGGCAATATTTTGTAATATTCACAACTTTTCACTATTAAAATAATTTTCATTAGCAATGAAGTAGGTATTCCAAATATTGTATTGAGACAGTTTTGTGTGGGTTACATTGAGAAGAGCCAGGGAATACATGTTAGATACAGTTGATAAAGTGTAGCACTTCCTTTGTTTGACATCACTTGCAAAATTAAATGTTGTGTACTGAAATTGAGTTTTATTTATGCACTTTCTTTAACGCTGTTCTCAGTATAACATTCTATACTGGGCATTAAAGGCTGCTTAATTTGGCTCAGAGGCCTCTTTATCAGGCTTGAGGTTCTTTTAGGTGCAGTAAGTGTACGACAAGGGACCACCGGCTTTACCTTCCTTCCAAAAGAAGCCATGCTAAGGATTTTTATGCATGAAAAAATCCTTTGCCCTCCGCCTGTGGCCTTGAAAACCAGAGGCTAGCATGTTACCTCTAGACCACAGAGGGCGACAAATGTCCTGAAGCAATGCTTTTACTAACATTGTATAACTAGAATATCTTGGCTATCCGGTTGTTGCCGCGTCAAATTATAAAATGCCGACGTTTCGACCATCTTGTCGTGGTCGTTATCACAGGCAAACTGCGCCGCTATGTAGCAGCTAGTCAACTTATATACTGGCAAACAGGTGAAAGGTGGGTAAATGGTGAGCCCTGATAGGCCGGGCAGTCTCTGCATTGCGGCAGTCCTTCTGCATTGCTACGTCACTGCCATAGAATCATTACACTGCGGCACTGCCATAGAATCATTACACTGCGGCACAAATGACGTGGTGTTCTTGTGTTTTGTTCTACCCATGGCCGTAAACCAAAGTTTGTTAATGTGCATGCCACCATTATTATTAAAATTCTTAGGACAACGGGAAATTTCTAAGGCCTCTTTAATTTTTCTGGGTCGCCATCTGTTTTCACTGGTTACTATCTTGGTCTGATCAAACAGTATTGTGTGTTTGGTTTCGTAAGCATGTAACGCGACCGCCGATTTTTCAATATCATTTTGTTTGCACTGACGTATGTGCTCTTGTAATCGTTCTTTCACAGTTCGACCAGTCTCACCAATATATGATTTGCCACAGTTACACGGTATTTCATAAACACCGGGTTTGTTAAGTGGTGGAACTTTATCTTTTACGTTAACCAGTAAATCTTGCAGTTTAGTGGGTGCTTTGTATGCCAACTTAATATCCGCTTGTTTTAATAATTTCCCTATTCGGTCTGTTACTCCTTCTACATATGGGAGTACTGCAAATTTTTGTTTGTCTGATTTTTTTCTTCTTTTCCTTGTCTTCCTGTTTTGATACTGCTGTTTTCCAGGCCCGAAAGATATCCTTCTTTTTGTAACCATTGGCATGTAACTGTGTAACTGTGGCAAATCATATATTGGTGAGACTGGTCGAACTGTGAAAGAACGATTACAAGAGCACATACGTCAGTGCAAACAAAATGATATTGAAAAATCGGCGGTCGCGTTACATGCTTACGAAACCAAACACACAATACTGTTTGATCAGACCAAGATAGTAACCAGTGAAAACAGATGGCGACCCAGAAAAATTAAAGAGGCCTTAGAAATTTCCCGTTGTCCTAAGAATTTTAATAATAATGGTGGCATGCACATTAACAAACTTTGGTTTACGGCCATGGGTAGAACAAAACACAAGAACACCACGTCATTTGTGCCGCAGTGTAATGATTCTATGGCAGTGCCGCAGTGTAATGATTCTATGGCAGTGACGTAGCAATGCAGAAGGACTGCCGCAATGCAGAGACTGCCCGGCCTATCAGGGCTCACCATTTACCCACCTTTCACCTGTTTGCCAGTATATAAGTTGACTAGCTGCTACATAGCGGCGCAGTTTGCCTGTGATAACGACCACGACAAGATGGTCGAAACGTCGGCATTTTATAATTTGACGCGGCAACAACCGGATAGCCAAGATATTTTAAACGATGGCCGTGGAAGCTTGAGAGAATACATTGTATAACTAGGATTAAGCAAGGACAAAGTATCCACTAACTTCTTTTTTATTCTTTCCTTGGTTAAGGGTTTTACAGTGATTAAAATTTATAAACTCCAGGTAATTTATATAACACACTTAATGAAAGGTGGAGTGAATTTGAACACACCTAATAGCTTCACTTTACTATACAGAACATGTGTCATGAGCATGAGCTCACATCATCCATCAACTCTCAAGTCATTGTTGGCTTTGGTGTTGTCTGCTGCTAGGAAGTCAAAAGTCCATTATCTGCTTTTCACTTTTCTCTGTGTAGATCATCTCATATATTTCAAGTTCTGTCATTCCTGTTTTGTGATTTTGAGCCCAGAAGTTTGCCACAACAGCCGATATTTTGGTTTGATTTAATTTGATGCAACATCAGTGTTCTTTAAAGTGGGTAACCTTCTTTCAGTTTTTCCATTGGATCCAATGACTTTTCCCCTGCAGGATGAGATCACATTTTTTCCTGGTGCTACATTTGGTTTAGGTGCCAGGTTCCTGAAAATTTTCTGAAATTTATGGAGGAAATTTACTGCATTTTCTGTTATGTTTAAAAGTGTAACAATCTGTTTGACGTGTCTTTTATCTTTTGAATTTCTAAATTTTCTTATCTAGTACTTCCATGCTGAATCCATTCAGTTCTGCAGATTTGATGTGTTGATATTTCTTGTTACATTCCATTTTGTGGATAGGGATATTGATTACTCCCTAGTACTATTGGGCGCTGCGTAACTGTGTGGTTTTATGTAATTATCAGTTTGTGTGGATTTACTGTATGTGCTGACTTCTATCTTGTCTTCAGTTTTCATTAATTTGAGGTCCAGGAACGCTATGGATGTTTTGATTGTGAACTAGATGAATGGATTCTGTAAGTTTAAAAGCTCCTGAGTGTGCATATGTTTAACTATTACGAATGTCATCGTACCTTGAACATGTAAAGGAAGGCTTTAGTGTGACTAATAAAATTTGCCAGGAAAGATAATAGGGAGCCTTCCCACAAACAAACCTGTGTCCTGCTGATGAGTTTCCTGTTCATGCCAATTTTGTTGCTCTGTGTGGTGGACACCTTAGAACAAATATACAGCATCAAAAACCTCATCAAAATATCTGATGTCATACCCCAAAAGAAAAGTCGTGAATCTACCAGATCCAACGCAAAAATTACAAGGAAGTGTACATAGGGAAAACTAAAAGGAACAGAAGTCTTGCTTTAAAGAACATTGGCCTTATATCAAATTCAAGCACACCAAAAAATCGGCTGTTGTGGCATACTTCTGGACTCAAAATCATGAAACAGGAACTCACATGAACTAGTCCAGAAACCCAAAGAAGTGAAAGTATGGGTAATGGATTTTGGCATAATGAACAGGCCACCAACCGCACTCCAGGCTTCCAACAGTCATGTGACTTGAGAGTTGATGAACAGTCAACAGTTGGCTAGCATAATAAACAGTTGAGTGAAGCTCAAGTTGACTCCACCTTTCACTGAGTGTATTCTATGGATTTCTTCTTCTTCTTCTTCTTCTTCTTCTTCTTCTTCTTCTTCTTCTTCTTCTTCTTCTTCTTCTTCTTCTTCTTCTTCTTCTTCTTCTTCTTCTTCTTCTTCTTCTTCTTCTTCTTCTTCTTCTCCTCCTCCTCCTCCTCCTCCTCCTCCTCCTCCTTCTTCTTCTTCTTCTTCTTCTTCTTCTTCTTCTTCTTCTTCTTCTTCTTCTTCTTCTTCTTCTTCTTCCAATGGGACTACGACCCAAAGTGGGCCTGGGCCTTCTTCATCTGAGACCTCCAATCATCTCTATCCAGAGCTATCTATTGCCAATTTTTGCATTGTAGGAGCTGATAACTGTCCTCTTGCACTGAATCCATCCACCTTTTCCTAGGTTTACCTATCAATCGCTTTCCAAACATCATCGATTCTTTGAACATGCCCTGCCCACTGTAGTCTTTTTAATTTGGCTACAGTGGACAGTTCTGGTTCTTTGTAGAGGTCATATATTTCCTTGTTGTATCTCATTCTCCATATTCCATTCTCATTTAGAGGTCCATAAATTCTTCTTAAGATCTTCCTTTCAAAAATGTTAATTATGTTTTTGGCCGCCTTTGTCATGGTCCAAGCATCACATCTGTAAATAACTATGGGTCGTAAGCATGTTTTGTATAATCTTTTTTTTTTTCTATGTATAAATTTAGATTACAGAATTGGTAGCAGACCATAATATGCCTTGTTTGCTCTGTGTATTCTGTTTTGAATTTCTTGTATTTCATCATTATTATTGGTTATAATTGTACCTAAATATTGTGACTTTTTGGTAGGTTGTAAAGTATAGAAGACAGATGTAGTTGAGATGAAGAAACACTTTTATTTCCGTAAACAGTAACTTGTACACTCGTTGCAACAGCAAGAAAGTCTTTACCGATTCTCCAACAGCACAGCTCCGAATTCGTAACACAAAGAACTGTCCCTTCTCCGTCGGCACGACTCCTCATCGCTTCACATACGTCTCTTCTTTCCATCGGCACGACTACTCAACGCTTCACATATGTCTGTCCTCTTGTCTGCACGACTACTCAACGCTTCACATACGTACGTCTGACTGACTGTCCACTGTCTGTCGCTATTTATATCTCCCAGGCACTATTCTGGAAAGTTCAGTTATTGCGGTGGAATACAAAGCGGAAGATTCCTGAAGCTTCTATCCTTTTCTCTCTTTCGGCAAGCGCCCCAACAATGCGGCCATTCTCTGTCTCTTTCCTTCGGCTCCTTTGCGGTAGTGCCGACAATAATGCGATGGGTGACACTGCTGTTGTCGGCAATTAGATGCGGCGGGCGCGGTGACAATATGAACATTTCTTCACAACTTCAAAATTATTAGTGTCTGTTTTAAATTGCTGTTCTCTATTAATTTCTGTCCTTGATTGTGTTAACATTTTGTTTAGAACTGTTTACTTGGAGACCAACTTCTTTTCCTGCTTGTTCAAGTAGATTTGTCTGTATTAAGTCTTGACGAGATCTTGCCATAATGTTAACATCAGCAGCATAGACATCATCTGTATGGATTTATATATCAATTCCAACAACATTTTGATATCCTTATAATTTGTTGTGTTTAATTCAATATTTTATTATTAAATATGGACAAAAGTCAAGAAGATGTATTTTTTTGAACTAGTGAAGTGAATCTGCCTCAAACTCTTAATACAAATGTGTTTTAATTTTAAATATGTATTTAATAATATTTTTAGATTTTTTTCCTTCATATTTTGGCATACAAGTTTAGTATTTTCACAAGTTTTTATCATCTTTTGCCTATCTAGTAATAGCTTACTTAAATGTAGTAATAAAAAATGAAGTACTTATAAAAAGTTGATAAATAAAGGCTGGAAAAGGCAGAATGAGACTGAAAAATTCAATTCCATAGCCAGGATTTGAACCGCGGATCCTCTGGCCTCTGTTTGGTAGTAGCAACTATAATCGCTCCAATCTTAGGTTCCCACTTGATGTAAACAAAAGCCGTCAACACTAACCCGTGATACGCCGAAACCAAAGCACGCCATAAAACAAGTACCTTAAACATTGGCGATTATCTGTGAGTTTTCAATATGTATGATAACTGTGATAAAGACTACTTAAATATAACGCTATTGCTAAAACTGCCGAGTAAATATTGCTCTGTTGCATCATAAACACAGGCATGAGTCCACGTGGTGTTGGTGTTAGTCGCAGCTGATAGGAACACTAGGTGGAGGTGGAGGGATACAAGATCGGGATGTAAGGTGGATAGCATAAACTTAGCTACTATGGCAACATGCAGCATGATATTAAATTCTCCAACTAACACAGTTTTTTCCCAGTAAACCACAAGAAGTGTGTACCCATGGTAACTAATTAGAGCAACTGGACAGAGACCAGAAGACGAGTTCAAATTCTGGCAATGGCCATGAATTTTTCAGTCTTGATTTTATCCTAGCACATTTTACACAGCTAGCCTGAAAGAGCAATTAATTCCATTGATAAACAAAGTTATTGATTGACAGTGATTGTGTCATGTAATAGAATGTTTTGTTTTGTTGCTACAGAGAGAAGAAACGAGAGAAGGAGAGGGATGAGCTCTGGAAGAGACTGGCAGAGTTGGAAGTTAATAACAAAGTAAAAAAGAAATAACCCAAATAAAACTGAGCAAGTGATATATCTTTAAAAAAAAAGAAAAAAAAGTCATAGAACTTTATTTGCTGTTATATTTGTTGTGTGATGAGAGGTGCGACTGCCTGGATCCGAAGATGATGTTAAAGTGATCACGAGCAACGCAGCTGCCAGCAAGGTTCGGTCGGACAAAGAAGAAGACATTTGCGGTATCGTTGTTCACCCGTATATGTACCTCTAAAACCCAGTAATTCTTAGCAGGTAAAACATTGATGTGCATCCACAAAAGTGCTATCGTTCTGCACAAATTGTTGGCATTTCCACCGACATATATATAAAATACTGTATAGTGTATACATATTTGACGTAAAAGAGATAAAAAAAAACGCTGCAACTAATAATTTTAAAAAAAGGAAAAAAAAATAAGATAACAAGCAACATCAGTTTATCTTGTAAGTTTAAGATTTCATTTGGCAATTTCTATAGATGATCATAAAGGAATATGATTGATATTAACTAAATAGATGCTTGAGATTTTTAGTGAACCCATTGTATACTGGTTACAGCTGTTGAATCACCCCTGTGCACTAATAGCATAGCTTATTCTGCTACCATTGTGGGAGCTTTTAAAGGAAAACCATAAATAAATACATAAAGTAAATAATAAAATTGTTCACTGTCAAATGAACTTGTGGGTGGGTTAGTTTGTTCTGATTTATTATTTATTATTTCTTGTTAATACCTGCATCTTCTAGATAATGGTGCAGTAACTGTGATTTATAAATGGATACGACCGTTGAATCAAAAAAGAAAAAATATGTCTCGCAGAGTGGTTTCTTTAACATCAGTGAGAATTCAATTTTCTTCTTCTTTATGTTTCTTGTAGGTGACAACCTTCATTTGCTGCTTATTAAAGAATGAACTGTGTAGAAATGTTGAACTGTTTGCTGCTGATGGGTCAGTATTGGTGAACAGAACTAATGTTATGCTGGAATGAAACTAACGGGCAATTTGGTTTTAACAAAGTTATTTGGAGAAAAGAGGATAAAAAAAATTGTAGGTGAAGCTTACCCTTATAAACTCTGATGAAGCACTTCATAGCTTGTATTATTTGTTTTCATTTTATCTGTTAATAAAAAAATGTTGATTTTTTTGGGCACAAACTTGCAGCATGTGATACACACAGCAGTAAACTTTGCCTGGAGACGGAACACTCTAGCTGGTATGGCACATCAACTAGTTCTCTACACGGAGGCACTGGCTCGGACATAGCAAAGGTTTCCTTCCACTTCTTATTGTTTTCAGAAATGTGTACGAGCGCAAGCTCAACTTGTATGAAAGTATTAAATGTCAAGGTATGCGTTGTGAGATGATGATGGCGTGATTGTGAATCAGCATTAAGTTTGGTTACGTGTTCCCTTCCTGCGTTCTGCCCCTTGCTGTGGGGGTTCCGCTTGTGCCCCTCTCCCCAGTGTTGTTTTGCATGTAAATATGTGCATTGATTAAACAGTTTTTAATTTAACCCTTCCTTGAGATGTAAATGACAAAAAAGTAAAAATGGAGTATGCCTTTTATAGGAATCTGAAGTACAGAAAAAAATTAATAGTATGTATAACTGCATTCAAACCAAATTTTAAACAATAAAGAGCTACAATTTGTGCTGGAAATGAAAATATTTTATCCTATTATACCTGCTATCATTTCCAAAATATCCTTGAAAAGAGACAAATCGTCTGCATTTCCTGGGGTTTCCAACTTTTTACTCTCCCACCTTCTCTCTCTCTCTCTCTCTCTCCTTTTTTTTTTTCCAAGGGTATTTAAGGGCTAATATTACCCTGGGTTTATCTCACCCAGGGCAAATTAACCCTATGGCTGTTTCAGGGGTGTACCCTCTTCAGCCACGGGTTAGTTTTTTGTGGACATTTTTATTAATTCTTAGGTTACAATATAGTAGGTATGAACAATTTATACAATGCAATAAAATTAAAAATAAAATACAAACTAATACTAGGCTTAAACATAAAATTGGTGTTGATTCTTATGTTGCAGTTGGTGAAGTTTGTGCTGTGGTTGTTCTTGGATTACACATTTAGTCGCGTTGTTGTCTGGAAGAAACTTGACTTATGAGCTCATTGAGGGTATTTAGATGGTCCTGTATTCTTTGTTCTTCTTCTTCTTTGGCTTTTTTGTGTGTTTCTATTAGTGTGATGATGGGTGGTGCTTGGCTTGAGGGTTTTCTTGTAGTTGCTGGCGTTGTGAATTAGTTGTCTATGTGGCCTGGCGTCTGCGTTGGCTATGTACTTGATTGCTTGCTTTTTGATGTGCTCATATAGTGGAGTTGTTCTGCAGTCATCGTATAGGGTGGATGTCCTGTGCCATGGGGGGAGTCTGTTGGCGATTCTTAAGCACTTTCTCTCAATCTCTTGAAGGCAGTTTACGATGGTTGGTGTCGCTAGTGGGTAGGTGGCGATGGCGGCGTATGTGAAGTATGGTCTGATGATGGTTTTGTAAAGCTGATTAAGGATGGGTGTCGATAGTCCGATATTTCCAATTTTGGATAAATAATGTAGGGTGGAGATAGCATTTTTGGCTTGTGATATTTTCTGATTGAAGTGGGTTTTCATCTGGAGTTTGCTATGAAGTGTGATGCCTAGGTACTTTACTGTAGTTTTGGTGGGTATGTGATGATTTTTGAATTTGATCTTGGCTTCTCGGTGCTTCAGTTTTATCTTACGTCGGAATATGATGGCTTGAGTTTTGCTTGGATTAACTGTGAGTCTCCATTTGTCTGCCCACTTGGTGAATATTTTAAGTTGTTTTTCAAGTCTTGGTTGTGCGTTACGTAGTCTAGGTGCAGTGCTCAGGTAGGCAGTGTCGTCAGCGTATTGTTCGAGTCTAATAGTTGGGTATATTGGTTGAGGAGTGTCGGAGGTGTAGATATTGTATAGTAGCCCAGAGATGGCACTACCTTGCTGGGTTCCAGCTTGGAGTGTTATAGTTTGCGATAGTGAGTTATTAATTTTTATTTTTGCGGTTCTGTCGTGAAGAAAGCTTGCAGTCCAGCGTGTTATTTTAGTAGGTATTCCTAAAGTCGTCATCTTGTAGAGTAGTCCGTTGGTCCAACAGCGGTCGAAGGCAGCTTGTATATCTAGGAAAATTCCTATGGTTGTGAATCCTCTATTGATGTTGTTTTGGATTTCTGAAATTACTCGGACTTGCTGGTCTTGAATGGTGATGGTGGATCTGTAGCCTGCTTGGGTGGGCGGTATAATGTTGTGGTCCTCGTTGTAGCTCTGAAGTCTTTTAACTAATATTTTTTCTAGGATTTTAGATAGTGTTGCGGTTAATGAAATAGGGCGATAGTTCTCGTGGCTGGTGTTAGGTTTTCCAGGCTTTTCAAGTAAAATCATGTGCGCATGTTTCCAGGATATTGGGTGGTAGCCGTGTTTTAGAAGTAGGTTGTATAGGTGAACTATTTTTTCAGTCATTTTTAGGGGAAGGTTTTTAAGCATTTGGTAGGTTATTGAATCGGCTCCTGGGGCGGTGTTTCCTTGGCGTCTTGTGGTGGTTCTGAAATCCTTTGTTGTAATGGGTCTTTCTAGGTCGTCATCAGGGTTTAGGTCATCAGTGTTTATTTGGGGTTGGCATAAATCCGGATTGTTCTTGATGTGTTTGTTGACGCTGTTGAAGTGTGTTTTATGGAAATTTGGTGCGTTCAGTGTAGTGAAAACGGAGTAATGTCTGTGGAATATCTGTAGTTTTTCTTCTGTGGAGCTGATATTTTTCTTATTTATTTGCAGGGGATATGTGAATTGTGTTTTTTTTTAGTCACTTTAATGAAATGCCAAAATTTACGTGGTTCGATGGTCCTAGCTTTTGTTATAGTGTCGATGATGTTTTTCCATGTAGATTCATTATGTTTTTTAATTTCTTCTTTGATTCGATTGTGGAAGTGATTTAATATTAGTTTGTCGTGCTCATCATGTGTCTTGATGTACTGTCTATATGCGTGGCGTTTCTTCTTTATCAGTAGTAGTATTTCCTTAGGTAGTGGTTTGTTGTAGCTGGTAAATATTTTTGTTTTCTGAGGAATGGTGGCGTTTCTGGCTTGTACTATTTCATTTGTTATTTCTGTTTTAAGGTCATCTAATTGTTGTATTGATGTTATGTTGATTGGTATGAGGCTGTTCATATTATTCTCTATGTGTTTTGTGAAAAGTTTCCAGTCGGCATTAGTGTAATCGAAGATTTTGATAGGTTGTATTTTTTTCAGTGCTCCATATCTTGGTTGCTATGGTAACTATTATGGGTAGGTGGTCTGATGTGATTGGTGGGTTTATTTCTACGTCCTGGATCTTGTTCATCAGTGTAGGGGTAACAAGCACTTTGTCGGGAGATGTGGGCTGATCGCCTCGCCAGCCAATTCTTGTGGGTCCAGGTAGGTAGAGAAGTCTCAGTGTTGTGTCGTTAAGTATGGTTTTCAATAGTTTTCCGTTTTGGTTTGTTATTTTGTCCAGGAGGTCCTTGTGATTGGCATTAAGGTCACCGATGATAATTCGATTTTTGAATTGCTGATTGAGGTATTTGATGAGGTCACACTGTAACTGTTCTTTAGTATAAATGGTGGCTATATGATGTTTGATTTTCTGAATAGTGACTTGGATAACTATTGCTTCTTCGTGGGCAAAATTTTGTGGCAGGCTGATGTGTATTGGTTTAAGTTCTGGTCTTGCAAGGATTGCCACGCCACCACCGGGTGCGTCTTGTCTGTCCTTTCTGTAGCATGTGTACTGTTGAATTTCATATTTTTTATGTGGTCTCAGTCTAGTCTCATTCAGTGCGATGATATCTGGTTTGTTTTCTTGGATTATTTGTTGTAGTTCCGGTCTTTTTGTGCCTAGGCCATTGATGTTGATGTACAGTATCTTGAGGTTGTGGTGAGCTACATTGATGACATTTGCCATTGTTGTGTCTGATTGTGCTGTGATGAATCATGTTTTCTTTATGTTGTCTGGGGATCAGCTGTTCTTTCTTGCACTCTGTGTGTTATATTGCATATGGTGACTACAAGTTGCCCTCCAAGTTTGCTAGCAATTAGACTTTTGTTAAAGATTGGTTTTGTTGTTTCTGATATTTGCTTGAGGATTTTTTGGCGTTGTGGTGGTGGGGTTATCTCATGTACTGCCATTGTGATAACTTTCAAAAGTTTATCTATAATGTTGTCGGTGACGTTGGCAATGTGTTCAGTTAACTCAAGTTGCATTCGGTCAGCTTGTTGGTTTACTATTAAGAAGTTTGCTGAGGAACTATTATTAATTTCCTTGATTCTTTGTGTGGCTTCTTCAATCGAAAATTTCTTTTTTTCTTCGGGAATTTTGCTCATAGGAAAAAGCGGCCAATCATATAAATCAAGTGTTGGTGTTGGTGGGTTGTTGTGAGGGAAGATCTTTGTGTCATTTACGTGACTAGCTGATGTCGGGGGTTCGCGGGGGTACCTAGGGCATCGGACTTGACCCGTATAGTGACCGAATGAGTCACATGTTGTGCAGTAGGGTTCGCCAGATCTATTTTCTCGGTGGTCACATTGCCAGGTAAGTCTCGCTGCACCACAGTAGAAACAACGGGGGGTCACGGGGACACTCTTCCATATTATGTTGATATCTTTGACATTTTTTGCATGGGGCGTGTTTAATACTGTGTCTCGAGGGTTCTGTGAAGAATCGTTGACCTTCCATATATGTCCCTTCGTTGAGCAGTGTTTCATGTGTTTGTATATCTTGTGTGAAGATTCTCACTAGAGTTGTATTTCTATTGTTACTGATGATTCTAGTGGCTTTACCTTCTCTTTTTATTTTCCCTAGCTTCTTATAGTGAGTAGAGTAAATATTGTATTCCAGAAATGTGAGATCAGAGGTCCCCTGAATAAATAAGGAAGAGAGAAATAATGTATAACTCAAAAATTAATTGTTGACTAAATGCCAAACATCTTCCAAATATGAGACATAAGATTTTCAAGAAAATTCTCCCACTCCAAACTCGGCTCTTCATGAAAAGTGTCATTATTTTATTTTCTCAAAAATGGTGCTAAGCAGTTTGATTAATATACCATATTTGGACATGTAGCTTGAAGTTTTTGTGAATAGTGTGAAATCATTATTGTGTATAACTTACAAACCATAAGAGCCAGACAAAAATATACCACAAAAAATTGGGTTGTTGTTGGTAATACGGATTTCTAATAATGAAACCATTAATCCTCTTGCTCTCTAGTACTTTTTCACTCAAGGATGCTGGACAGTATTGAAGAAGATCTTGATCCATTTCCTCTTGAAGATCACATAAGGGGCATAAATCCCAATCCTAAGGAAGTGCTTTGCTAGGGAATCATGGCCTATGAATAGTTGAAAGAATGCAACTGCACTTTTTCTTGGGTAACCAGGGATGTTTTGACTTGTGATGCATTCCCATTTTTTATCTTTTAGAACAAAAAAAAAAAGGTAGATCCAATTTATGCCAAATAAAAGTATTGTAGCATTAACCCATTGGACCTAGAGCATAGAACAGTTCCATTATCCAGCTTCTCATAGTATTTCCCATGTTACCACAAGCTGACAACTGATGTTCGTTTCCTACACTTATGAATTAATTCTCTGTGCATTTTGTGTTTTAATATTGATGTTGACTTCTGATCGTCTTTGTGTTACAAATGTGTTTACTATCAAACGCCAAGCAAAGACAGCTGCATTGAAAGATTTGATAGATGATGAAATTAAAAAAATGTTATTAGAAAGTTAATGGAGAATGATTTGAAGATTTTAATTTTGATTCTAGCAACTCTAGTTCCAATAGTGATGATGATGATAAAGAAGAAGTTGCTAGTAAAGAGGAAGAAGAAAATGCAGGGAGTGTTACATCAGCTGGGAATGAAAATGACTGGGCAAGGTGTGTTTGAGGCCTGCCATGTAAATTTGGACTACTAAAGTACTTGAAATATAATATGTATTTGTATACAACATATGTAAACAATGTTAGTATGAAAGTTTTTTATTAGAGTTGCTTAATTGTAATGCAGGGAAAATAATTGTTCTTCCTTAATATTCATGAACAAATATACCTGCCCAAAAGGAACATATCAGGGTCAAAAAATTTCAGGTCATTGGGTTAAGAATTTCCAAGATATTTGTTATGGGTTTGAATTTTCAAAAATTCTGCAGGTATTTCCGTGCAACAAAATTTCAATCTGATCCTGCTTCCAGAGAATCAACTCAAGGATTCAGTGCAATCTTAATCTGCAATTCCATGCAGTATTCAGGAATGAGAACTGAAATAGATTTGAATTCCCAATGGAAACGTAGTGAATAAATGCACAGAGAATCAACACAAAAGTGTAGCAAACGAACATGATGCCATATGTGTGTTAACAGAAAAAATACTGCGTGAAGTTGGACAATAAAACCATTGTGTGCTCCAGGCCCAATCGGTTAGGGAACTGCCATTTTCTGTATCACATTTTTTGTTGATCAGTTCTGTTTACTCACCTCTGTAGGGTGGGGGTAGCATGTCTTCCTCGCATTCAAGAGGTCCCAAGTTCATATCCCAATTAGGGTAAGGTATGCAGGGGGTTTTCCACATCCTGAGAAGAATTGTGTGCTAACTTTCAGCTCTGTAGACCCTGCTCATTTGAGCATTATTTCACGTGTTCATTCATTGTCCAGTATGACCTACCAGGTTAAAGGACGTTAAACATGAAAAGAGTAGGTTCTTCTTTCCTTGATGCACTTTTGGTACAAATAGAATGAGGTCTTCAAAGTGATATAAACAACTATGGTGTGTAACGTCAAAATAAAAATGAACAAAACATGTTTAGTGTGCAAAAACAAATTCACAAAATATTGTTCATAGTTGAAGAATTCTCTAAAGAAAGGGCAAAAAAAGCAAAGTGAGCTGTTTTAAAGTAAAGAAAGAAGCAAGGGGAAAATAGAATTGCAAACTTTCAAGCAAGTGTGTCAGATGACTCTCACTTGGAAGGATATAAATTTGCCACATGAAATATTTGGAAAATGGCTAGTGCTACAAAAAAAAATATATATATTAAAGAAGTTGTGCATTTTAAACAACCCTACACCTTTTCTGTACTAAGTTTGTGTCCGTGCCTAATGGTTTCCTAGTTGTATAAAATTACACAAAATGCAATCAAGTTAAAGAGACATGGCAATCATTCTTATAGAAAATTCAAGATATGCATTTTCTTGTGTGAATGTGTCAATCATATGATATTTTAACCAAAATCGTTAGAGCCATTTTTGAGAAAGTAGAAATAATGATCATTTCTCTGTCTAAAGCAGGATCAGCAGGCAGGCAAGGTTAGCATGTTGAAGTGGGGAGGTACACAGTGAAGAACAGTGGAAGACAGTGTGTGGCAAGAGAGCAACATAGGCTGAATGTCGGCTTATATTGTAATGTATGTAGGATTTGTAAGAGAATAACGTAACCATTTTATAAGCATAAGGCCCATATACACTCATAAAATATTTATTCTGTCAGGTTTAATGAAATAATATTTTAATAAGTTAGATGCATGGCCGTACTTCATACTTTATGACTGAACAAATAAGATACCACTAGAGCACTGGTAATATGGGAAGTAAAATGTTTTTGTTTGAAATTTAAAAAGAAATACAACAAAATTATAGCATTTTGTCTTGCCTTATAATGGCTTTCAGTATTATATTAGTGACAGATACACAGTATTTATCCAGCCACGAACTATTGGGTCCATTTTCAACTTTTCTTCATGTGCTCGGTCATATTATCAACTGCTGCACTACAACTGAACAGTTGACTCCACCCTGCTTGCTCAGTACAGACCTCGGCAAGAGAGGCTGTTGCCCAGATAGAACATTTGCCCCCATGCCAATCCATGATATAAAGGGTAGTTCTAAGTGGGGACATAGGAAGACTATTTCCTCTCACTGTCGCCATCGCATAATGGTCACACCTTGATTTATAGACAAGGAATCAGGACTTAAGGATTTCACTGCATAATCATCGCATTAATATTCCAGGTGCTCACCGTCAAGAAATATTGAAAATGTGATTGGTTCAAGTACATAAAGTGCAGGAATTAGCCAATGTGACTAAGTGATTAGCAAATGGAGGTGGCAAGGGATGTGAAGCATTTGGTAAGCATGTGCCAAGTCAATAACCATCTTATTCTTCAGTGTACAGTTGTTTGTTTCTGTAGTTATTCTAACAAGTGCTTATTTTGTGAAGCACCAGTATGGGGAAGTACACGACTTACACAGCAGATTTCAAACTAAGAGTGATTGCATTCACAGAACAGAATGGCAATCAGACTGCAGAAAGGGAGTTAGCCAAAATACAGGCTGATAATATTGACTTCAGTTAAAAAGTACACACAATTCAACAGTATCGCAAATGTTTTTGTAGATATCCGATGAGTCTTAATTCAGTAATTGTTTTTTTCATTGGTGTTAGCAGTGTCAGCTGACTTGTTTACTCTGCTATCCCTCTACAAACAGCATAATGTGGCTGTGCTTGCTTCATGGTTGTACTGAGTATTTCTATTTTATGATGAAAGCATAAAAAGTTTGATGATTTTGCAATGAAATAGTGTTTTCCATGTCACGATTTAGTAAGTCCTTCCTTCAATAAGATTTGGAATTCTTGGCGTTTGGTTTTTCTAACTCATTAAAGAGATACTCACCTGTAACCCTTAATGTGAGCCACCCTGTTATCAGCAAAATGACAAGAACTTGATTACAAGACGAACATTGCAGATCCATAACATACACACAGCTTGCAACTCACTTCTGGAACCTAAACCATGAATCTATAGGTTGCGCGTTCGTTCTTGACGAATGACCTTGAGCAGAAATCCAATGAGTGAGCCTACCCTTAATAAACAGGTCAGCAAATGTTTATGCTACGATAACAGACACCTCTGTTTTCCTCTGTCGCGTTTGTGTATACAGTCGACTGCAGAAGTTTTGTGCGGTACGGATGTATGTATGCATTCAACGAAAATAGCAATTCAGACGAGGGAGAGATGTCGGGAATAGAATAAATGCAAGAAAGTTAAGTGGAAACAGTTATAGAGGTATAGTGTATAATACGTGTGGCTGATATTACTGCAAGTATCATAAATTGATTTGTAGTGTTGTACTACTTCAGCTCAGAAGCATGCGCGTCATCTCACTGCAGACTGTACCTCCTCTCTCTCGTTCCCGCAAAAGCTGAGTAGAGACTCGCATTCAACCTTTCATATAAAATTTTCATTCGTCAAGAAGTAACGCGCGACCTATACTAGAATCCAAAGTGATACACAGGCCCTAATCACCTAGTTGTCGATGGGCCCTTAAACACCACTACTCACTCCAAATTGATCCAATCTACTAGGAACTTTCAGTGTGGGAAAACAAAAGAACCAGCTTGTGAATTTTAATCTCCCACCCCTGAGTGAACTAAGGAAATTCATCATTCACCTATCATATGGCTCGTTCAGTCCAAGAAGAGGAAATCTAAGTTCTTAGTTACAAAAGCATATAGAAGCAATATATAAATCATTAGCTGTGGAGGCTTCTGTAATGGAAAGAAAACTGAAAAATCAGGCTTTCCAGCATGTTCATCAGATGATGTTGACACAAATTGTGTAAGCTCTACAAGCCTTGCTTAGCTCATGATTTTTTTTAATTATAAAAAATCCAGTCAAACAAGGGGAACTTCACAGAATGTTCAATATCTACATTTTATTTCTCTGTCAATGTTTAACATGACATTTTAATCAACATCAATACATATAATAATTATTTACAAAATAAATAAGGAAAGTATTAATTATGGCTTCACAGGAGATCTGATCAGCCATGTTAAATTTATAAGTGTCAAGCTTTCGACCATATGAAACTCCATGGTCATCGGGAACCGATTTATTAATTTAACACAGAGATGCAATTTGAAGACATGTAGCTGGTTACACTAAGAGATAGAAGAAGAGTTGAAGAAATATGTAAGGTATTAAAGATCTTAAGTTTAGCAGAAATTGAATACTCTTGTTTCCCCGAGAAAGATATCTTCAGTAAGTTCCTCAAACCACCACCAGAGGAGACCTCAGAGAAAACATCGCTATCCACACCAGGGAAAACCAGTAGATGTCCAGTTGATAATGAAGGAAAGTCAAGCCTTTGAAACATGTTCCGGTAAAATATAAGTAAGTGTTGTGTAGTGTTATTAATCGACTCACCTTTTTGGTTTAAATTAGGAAATGCTTTGTTTATGGGTCACTTTTTTGTTTGTGTCACCCATTTCTGATAAATTTTTGGTCGTATGTGAGAATGGTTTGGACACCTTCCAAACATTCTAGATTGTTTTCTGTTATGCGTATACCATATTTCATCACATGATGGTCACACCTTGATATATAGAGAAGCAATCAGGACTTCAGCATTTCACTGCATAATCGTCATGTTAATATTCCAGGTGTTCACAAGAAATATTGAAAAATAACATGCAACTTGTTAGGTTCATGGGAGAAAGTAGAGTATGTAGTGTATTGTACTATATTTTTTATTGTCGATGCCATCAGTTTGCTGACTGCTGAGATGGTGGCTAGCTCATTAATGAATCTGATTGGTTCAAGTACCTAAAGTGCAGGAATTAGCAGATGTGGATAAGTTAATGAAGTGGCAAGGATTTCTTTTTTGTTATGGGAGCAGATGTTTTCATTGCAGTGTCAGCATCACTTTTGTTTCCCCTCCTTCTCTTTTCCTTTCTTTTCAACTACAAACAGCATAACATGCCCATGGTTCAATGCACTCAGACTTGCTCTTACTCCCATTACTTACACTAGTTTGCTGGAAGTTAACGTGGCCAGTCATAATCACATAATGGTCACACTGTATATGTTTACTTTGTGAAGAAAGCGTAAAAGTGTGATGATTATTGATGAACTATAGTAAT
Source organism: Tenodera sinensis (assembly GCA_030765045.1). Lineage (NCBI taxonomy): Eukaryota > Metazoa > Arthropoda > Insecta > Mantodea > Mantidae > Tenodera > Tenodera sinensis. The sequence continues at coordinate 6,890,293 of CM060967.1, read as the reverse complement.
TAAAACAATGTGCACCTCTTCATTACTAATATCATCTGCAGATAATATGGTGATTCCTTAGCTTAAACCACAACTCAGTAGAACTTAAGCCAAGCCGATTATAAGCTCAGCTTACCACTTCAGTTATATACCATAAAACTCCACTGTAGCTTTAGACTTAAACTCACACCTCAAATTTGGATTTAATTTTTGAAAAATGATTTTCTTCTTGACAAAATGAAAAAAATTAGTTGACCCATTTCAAGGCCAATAGTGGTTGATTCTGCAGCTGTAGAGTTGGAACTACTGGGAAATAAAAAGGTTAAAGTACTGTTTGAAAACAGTTGCATCAATCATTCAATTTGGAGAGTACTTGATAAAAGCAAAATATTAAAAGAACGTGTTAAAGGACAGCCTAATCATGTGGGGCATTGTATTGAAGACATTCATCACATCTAAGTATGAAGGTGATGTACCTGTTCGAACTGCCTTCACTTGTCATCAAGCAGACTTTAAGCAGCTGTCAGCTCAAATGGGCCTGTGAAAGAGTGCAATGTAATTCGTGTTAAATAAAGTGTTCAGTGATGTAACTACTCAACAAATCATGGTCTACAATCTAAATGTGTGACAATTAAAATACTATTTGTGTGTATTATAGGTTTCATTTTATTTTGCAACATCCGTAATTAGTGCACCTCTCTTCAAAGTTTATCTCTTAGCTCCCAAATGTAGGGTAGAATTACTGGCATGTAAAAGAACTCCTGCAGGACAAAATTCTAGCACACCAGCAGCGGTGGTAATTGACAGCGTTGTTAACAAACAAAAATAAATATATCTTGAGGAGCAGCACAGTATTATGTAACTGTATCTAGTATTCAAGTCTGCATACACAGCATCATACTGAGAATTGCTTCATCTATATTAATGACACCTCAGTCGTTAGGTCTTCTTGGACCAACTTAGGGGAACCTCGGCATGGGATCCAAAGCCTCCAGATGCTTTCCCCTTTTCCACCCAGATCCCACAGATGAGGGGCAGAGCAAGTTCCTGTGTGCATATCATCCCTGCCAAGCTGCACCTAACACTGTTGCTGACACTTGTAACTCTGAAAAAAAATGGAAGGAGGAAATTGAGGGGATGTAATTATCCTTCCCAGCCTGGCATCCCGGGAGAAACCGCCGAAAAATCTGTGGGTTAGGAAGGTCGGCCACAGGAATTGAACCCATGACCTCTAGAATGCAAGCCTCACACATTACTGTAGAGCCATCTCGCTCGGAAGTAGTTTCCATAAGTATGTGTGTATTAGCATCACTTAAACTAAATAAAATAAGGAAAATAAAAATATTTTCTGCTTTAGTTGAAGTACTAAACAGGTATTTCACCACAGTGCACCCAAAGTTGCATCAAGAAGCCCATCCCAATCCTTATTGTCGACTTGGTAGCATTACAACAAGGATTTGAATTGAGCTACAGATAGTAACAAATTTTAAGGACACAAGTGGTTGCAGCTGTCCAGCTTAAAACTCCTGTTTTAGTTAGAAGTAAGTTGAATTATTTGTTTAGTTAGTCCGAAAATCATTACAGATTTTAAGACACCATTCATAACCTAGAAATATAGCAGAATTGACAGGAAATGCCCGAACCATACACACTGTTATTCCACGACTAAATACTCCAATGCCCTCTGCCTTGTAACTCTTTAGCGTACAATCCAAGATGCCTTTATATTTTGGATTTGCGATGTCATCGGCTTGCAGACGTGATTTAACTACATCTAGTGGCATAATTGAACACCAAGATGTCACACCTGAAACAAACAATAGTAAAATTATATTGTAATGTAAAACATCTTACCACAGTGAAACATTTAATAAAATTTTACATGTATTAATAAGTTATACAGATCCACCAATATAACAAATGACGTAGACACCACAGGCTTCACTTACTATAAATATGTGCTATTAGTTGTTGAAACACTGACTATAGTTTTGTCATACCTCAATGACCTTCTCAAAGTGACTGACATAGGTCGACCTTGCTATGAGCAATATGTGACATAGCAAGGTCGACCAAGGTCAGTTGCCTTGAGAATGTCATTTAGTCATGACGAAATTATAGTTTTTCTGTTAGTAAGTTTTTGTGTATCTCATGATTTATAATCATACAAAGTTCACACAGTGAAGAAGAGTTCACAGGTTATTTATGAAAAGTTCAATGTGTATATTTTTTTAGTCATGTATATGTCTTAAGCATAATCAAAACAGGTAAAGCCATTTTAGAGTAAATAATATATGCTCTGGGAAGAAGGGATGGGGATTTTCATGTCATATCTGTACAAGGTAGTGAATTTAAATAAGTTTGATATTCATCTAATCTTTCATTTTTGAGTTGTTTGTTTCATGCTGTTCACGTATATTGGGCCAATCAATAACTGATTGTTCTAACACACACAAACCATGTGTAAGTAAACTTTGTAAGGTAGAATAAGAGCTGAAAAATTCAATGCTATAGCCAGGATTTGAACCATGGATCTTCCATTCTACATACAGCCACTGAACCACCATGGCAACATGCCAACATAGCCCAAGAGTGTTAACTTAATTCACATTTTCACAGCAGACCACAAGAGACTCTTGTATTCGAGGCACCTCAATAGCAATTCAATTGAAAGTACTTACGCCTCAGGTTTTAAGATTTTCAATGTTAATTGTTCTAATACACACAAACCGTGTGTAGGTAAACTTTATATGGTAGAATCAGAAATAAGAAATTCAATAGCAATAATAAAACAATACAAATAGTAAAATATGCACTTGAGGATCTAAAGAGGTTTCAGCAATCAAAATAGGCATTTTATGCACCAAAAAAAATTTGATACATTTATATCTGTATATATATAAAATGGATATTTGTATACATGCAAGCGGCACCTTGTCCAAGTGGTTAGACTGCTCATCTACCACCTAGGCAGCCTGGGTTCGATCCCAGGGACCTGCATGTATTCATGGTGGATGAAGCAATGTCTTGGCAGGTTTTCTATGTTATCCTGTTTCCCCCACCACTCATTCCACCAGTTGCTCCATCATCACCTTTCCAATCATCCATTTCACCAGCATTTCATATCATCCTCTTCTTCACTATTTTACCTGGTGCTTGGCTGACCACCCGCTTCCAGATGTTCACTCTCTCTGGTCCATAGGTTCTTGTGCTCCCTGACAGGCGCCTGACCCTAGGCACTGGCTTTAAGTCATACATAAGGGGAGGGTAATCACTTCCTCACTCTCATACTTGCAGGTGTTCACTCTGTCCGGTCCATAGGTTCTTGTGCTCCCTGACAGGCGCCTGACCCTAGGCACTGGCTTTAAGTCCTACATAAGGGGAGGGTAATCACTTCCTCACTCTCATACTTGCAGGTGTTCACTCTGTCCGGTCCATAGGTTCTTGTGCTCCCTGGCAGGCGCCTGACCTTAGGCACTGGCTTTAAGTCCTACATAAGGGGAGAGTAATCACTTCCTCACTCTCATACTTGCAGGTGTTCACTCTGTCCGGTCCATAGGTTCTTGTGCTCCCTGACAGGTGCCTGACCCTAGGCACTGGCTTTAAGTCCTACATAAGGGGAGGGTAATCACTTCCTCACTCTCATACTTGCAGGTGTTCACTCTGTCCGGTCCATAGGTTCTTGTGCTCCCTGACAGGCGCCTGACCCTAGGCACTGGCTTTAAGTCCTACATAAGGGGAGAGTAATCACTTCCTCACTCTCATACTTGCAGGTGTTCACTCTGTCCGGTCCATAGGTTCTTGTGCTCCCTGGCAGGCGCCTGACCCTAGGCACTGGCTTTAAGTCCTACATAAGGGGAGGGTAATCATTTCATCACTCTCATACTTGCAGGTGTTCACTCTGTCCGGTCCATAGGTTCTTGTGCTCCCTGGCAGGCGCCTGACCCTAGGCATTGGCTTTAAGTCCTACATAAGGGGAGAGTAATCATTTCATCACTCTCATACTTGCAGGTGTTCACTCTGTCCGGTCCATAGGTTCTTGTGCTCCCTGGCAGGCACCTGACCCTAGGCACTGGCTTTAAGTCCTACATAAGGGGAGAGTAATCACTTCATCACTCTCATACTTGCAGGTGTTCACTCTGTCCGGTCCATAGGTTCTTGTGCTCCCTGACAGGCGCCCTGACCCTAGGCACTGGCTTTAAGTCCTACATAAGGGGAGAGTAATCACTTCATCACTCTCATACTTGCAGGTGTTCACTCTGTTCGGTCCATAGGTTCTTGTGCTCCCTGGCAGGCGCCTGACCCTAGGCACTGGCTTTAAGTCCTACATAAGGGGAGGGTAATCACTTCCTCACTCTCATACTTGCAGGTGTTCACTCTGTCCGGTCCATAGGTTCTTGTGCTCCCTGGCAGGTGCCTGACCCTAGGCACTGGCTTTAAGTCCTACATAAGGGGAGGGTAATCACTTCCTCACTCTCATACTTGCAGATGTTCACTGTCTGGTCCATAGGTTCTTGTGCTCCCTGACAGGCGCCTGACCCTAGGCACTGGCTTTAAGTCCTACATAAGGGGAGAGTAATCACTTCATCACTCTCATACTTGCAGGTGTTCACTCTGTCCGGTCCATAGGTTCTTGTGCTCCCTGGCAGGCGCCTGACCCTAGGCACTGGCTTTAAGTCCTACATAAGGGGAGGGTAATCACTTCCTCACTCTCATACTTGCAGGTGTTCACTCTGTCCGGTCCATAGGTTCTTGTGCTCCCTGGCAGGTGCCTGACCCTAGGCACTGGCTTTAAGTCCTACATAAGGGGAGGGTAATCATTTCCTCACTCTCATACTTGCAGATGTTCACTGTCTGGTCCATAGGTTCTTGTGCTCCCTGGCAGGCACCTGACCGTAGGCACTGTCTTGTAAGTCCTACATAAGGGGAGGGTAATCACTTCCTCACTCTCATACTTGCAGGTGTTCACTGTCCGGTCCATAGGTTCTTGTGTTCCCTGGCAGGCGCCTGACCCTAGGCACTGTCTTGTAAGTCCTACATAAGGGGAGGGTAATCACTTCCTCACTCTCATACTTGCAGGTGTTCACTGTCTGGTACATAGGTTCCTGTGTTCCCTGACAGACGTCTGACTCTAGACACTGTCTTGTAAGTCCTACATAAGGGGAGGGTAATCACTTCCTCACTCTCATACTTGCAGGTGTTCACTCTGTCTGGTACATAGGTTCCTGTGTTCCCTGACAGACGTCTGACTCTAGGCACTGACTTGTAAGTCCTACATAAGGGGAGGGTAATCACTTCCTCACTCTCATACTTGCAGGTGTTCACTCTGGTACATAGGTTCCTGTGTTCCCTGACAGACGTCTGACTCTAGGCACTGACTTGTAAGTCCTACATAAGGGGAGGGTAATCACTTCCTCACTCTCATACTTGCAGGTGTTCACTCTGTCTGATACATAGGTTCCTGTGTTCCCTGACAGACGTCTGACTCTAGACACTGACTTGTAAGTCCTACATAAGAGGAAGGTAATAAGGTAAAGAAGATGTATATTTTTAACAAATGCTGGGCTTTGGCAATATAGCCATTAGTGCTCTTGCTCTCCAACATTTCTCTGGCTCAGATAACACATCTTCATGTTCACTATTCCACAATATGTTGTCAGAACCATTAATGGCACAAGAAATACCAGTTTTTTTTAAAAATCTTATTAACAATATGACGGCTTGTAACAAACTGACTTAGAAACAAGTCTGCAACTTCACATTTCAATTTTACGATACATTGTGACAATGGCAATATGAGTATATTTGTGGCTAGCACTGCGTCCATTGTTGTCCGTGACAGGCACTGCTGCGTCGATTGTTGTACATTATTAAGTCATTTGAAGGCCGTTCCAATAAGAACGGACCAGGAGAAGGAATTATGCATGTTTAATAGGTAAATAATTTTTAGGTGGTGAAAAATCATAGGGGAGGGAAATATGCGAGGGGGGGCCTTATGCGATAAGATACGGTATATCCCAATTGTTCAAATGTAGAAGATATATGTAACCACTAATCTCCAAAACTGCTTGACTGATCACTGCAAAATTCGGCACATATATGCATTTTTTCACAGAGGTGGTTTTTATGCTCTGTTTTACTATACAGTGCAGTACACTCACATGGTTTTCTCTACTCACTTTTCTTTTATGAAACAATTACACTTCTTTCTGTGCCAGCCCTTCAACATGCAATTCATAGAGTATATATAAAAATGTATGTTGATATGTATGAAGTAGATGAACTCCAATACTGGTTGTAATTGTTCACTGTGAAAGTTGGCACATCTGTTTTTCATGTTACGGTATCCATTTTGTTATGCAACATACTACATTCACTGGTTTTCTCTACCCACTTTTCTTTTACATATCACATTCACATGTTCTTTTCTACTCCCTCTTCTACAAAGAATTAATACAATTTGGTATATGTTTTAAATAGAAATGCCTTGTATTACATTCACACTGTTTTCTTTACTCACTTTTCTTTTATGAAATACAATCACACTTCCTTTTCCACTTCCTCTTCTACAAAAAAATTCATACAATTTTATGTAAGATTGAAGTAGAAATGCAACATAATACATTCACACAGCTTTCTCTACTCGCTTTTCTTCTGGTATTTGCGATAAACAGTGCACTTGTATAGTGTCTTCCCCGTGTTTTTATTTTTTTTTTGTTTTTTTATAGTATCCTAAGAGTTTAACTCTTTGTTTAACTATATTAATATTTTTTTAAATGTCTATAAAGAAACACAAGGCTATTGAGAAGTGCAACCTAAGCCTAAAAGTCGTGTATTTTAGTTGTATATAAAATGTGAAGATATTTAAAGTGTATTCATAGAGTCACTTAGTGTAAAATGTGAGTTTTAATCAAGTGTTGTAACTTACCTGCCAGTCCTCCTGCTAACATGATGGAAATATTGTCCTTGGGACGTTGTAGAACTGATATGCACCATTCATATGTCAGAAGGTATATTCCAGAAGAAAACGAATCTCTGCAACAGCATCACAATCAAACATTTTATTATTCTGTGAGACTGTTTCTTCCTAATAAACAAGCAAGCATGTTTTTGTTTTTTAATCTTGTGTTGAAGATATAGGTTACATGAACCATTCATTCATTCATTCATTCATGTTGAACCACTTCTGCATATCTGGTAAACTGTGTGAGATAGACAAAATCTTACTACACAAAAATTGTACATCTCAATAAAAAAACAGAGGCTATTGGCAGTGAAGCAAAATAACAACAAATATTTATTATATTTGCTAATGTAGACTCATTAAAGTACACAATTTATGTTAGTTTGGTCCCATAGCTCAGTCGTTAGACCTGCCTGCCTTCTGTGTGAGGGGTCCTGAGTTCGATGCCTTGCTTGGAAGTGGGGATTTTTCTGTAGCCAAGATTAATTCCTGTCCTCTCCAGAGTTTGGAAGTGTGAATGATAGTGTGAATATGTGCGTGATACAAATCATTGTATTCAAGTTAATACCATTGCTGTTGGGCAATATGTTCCAAAGGTAAAAGGCTGACAATATGACTATTGCTGTTAAAGCCAGAGTACAAGTGATTACCATCCCCATATGGAGGACTGACACTCCCTAGGATTTACAAGCCTCTACCTAGGGTCAGATGACAAAACAATTATGTCAAATGCTTGTTTCTCCCTCTTTCTCTCTAAAGTATTGCACATTACTGGTTGAATTTTCAAATACTTACACTTTTTCAACTCTTCATCTTTGTAACTAAAGCAAGTCACTGTGTGCTAATTCTGCAGTGAACCAATCACTCACATGTAGGTATATGACACATGATTGACCCAAGAGTCAGTCAGGAAATCGGCAATCTCATTTAGTATTCACCTAAATAGTGCCTCCTGCATATCACTACCCATACCAAAATATTTTTTTTTTTTTTTTATCAAGCAAAGAACACAGAATTTCAAAGCCATCAAATAGTGATGTGCTTCTTTTTAGAAAAAAATATCACTAATATTTTTGGCGTATGTATCCTTATTTCTACAAAATGTGTAATGAATATTAATCTTGATTAACAAGATGTTGATAGAAGAATAGTTTGTAGAAGAGTGAATAGAGAAAGTCAGATGAAAGCAACATATCTGTATCAGTTGGTAATTATTATTTATTTATGCCAACAAACATACTGTTGGTGTTTTTAAACACATAAGCCGTGTGTGGGCAATGTTTGAGAGGTAGAACTGGAACTGAAAAATTCAATACCACAGCTGGGATTTAAACCACATTTGAAGGTTATTTAACCCTGGGACATGAAGTACTTACAATAGTAAGTCACCATTGGGGTAATTGTCTCTGATGTGAGACTGTCTTTGTGGTTTACCAGGAGAAATACGAACTGATTGGAGAATTCAATGTCATTCTGGCAGTTTGTCACAGTAGCTTAATGGTTAGAGCACCCACTTGGTAAGTGGAGTGTGTGGTTCAAATCCCAGCTGTGGCATTGAATTTTTCAGTTCCAGTTCTACCTCTCAAATATGTATAACAGACTTCTTTTGGAGGGCAGTGGAGTTTATGATGAGAGACTTCAGATGTTACTAGTGCCTGAAGAGCTGTAGCCTTGTATTTAGCTTTAATGATTGAAAATGTTGAGTCTTACCTCCATATCATGATGTGGGATCCATAAAACAAGCCTCGTATTCCTTGATCTCTGAATATATTCACCACACAGTTGACCGGACCCTTGTGGCAGTGATGATGCTGAGTTTCCCACATCCGAGAAGGAGCTGGAGAAATGAACAACAGTGGGAAGTATATTTCACATCCACTCCTTTATTTTATGTCGTCAAATGATATGTGGTAGAATGCTCCTGAGCCTTGTAACATTAAAAAGTTTTCAAGTCAGTAAGTGACCATGTTGTTTGGTAGTGCAATATGAGAATACCACAAAAATGGACAGAGTATCTGATGTGATACATTCACAGAACGACAACAGATGCATGTTCTCTTCATATGAAAAGTTAGTCTTCTATCCACATTGTGTAGTATGTTTTTACCTAGAAAATATTTCAAATTAAGCAAGAAGTCCTTTGTAATTCAAATGATACAGTGAAATGATCCCTATGAATTTTAGATGTGGTTGCACATATACAAATTGCAGTAATTCTGTTATTTGCATCAGAACTACTGGGCAAATTGGTTCTGTAGTGACCTATGAGGCTCACATTCAGGAGATTGGATTGGATTCATGTCAACCAGGCATTCTGACCTTGGTTTTTCCTGGTCAGTAGGCAAATGTTGGGGTAGTTAATCATCTACCATGATTTTTCTTTGTATCACTTTCCATTCATTCCGTTTGCTTCTCATGATTCTGCTCTTGATAGGTTTTGTGGTGTGAGGCACAGCAGGCAAATGAAAGAATATTTCCTGTGGACACCAGAGGGCTGCCTGGTTGAACAGCTTGTTCATTGTCCTCTGTGGCCGTGTGGTAGCTGCAGTAAATCTGTGTGTGAAGTGTTCCCCTCTATTGAACCAAGTTATACATTTTACTGCCAAAAACACCTAGTCTTCCAATGGATACCAGCTCACTGTGGACTGAGTGGTAATGAGATAGCTGATTTTCTTGCAAAAAAGGGTACCAGTGGTGTACAAAAATCTATAGTTAATCTACCATTTTATGCAGCTAAAAGATTAGTCAACTCTGAATTCAAAAAAATTATTGCAAAATATTACTATGAAAAATCAAAGAATAAAAGATGGAAACTACCAAACATTCAAACAGTGATTCCTGAGTACCCTCGGAAAACAGCAGTTGCAACCTTCAGGTTGATTACAGGACATGATTGTCTGGCAAAACATTTAAACAGAATTGGGATATATTCTTCACCACTCTGTCCTCTATGTGATCTGCAAGAGGAAATGGACCAAGACCACCTTCAAATATGTTGTTGTTGTTGTTTTCTAGTGCCTTGCATCTGGCAATGAAGCCATTAGCATTCGTGCTTTCCAATACTTTTGAACTGTAGTTTCTTCTGATCTTAATGCTTCACAGGTCTTCAAGTGTTCATTCATTTCTGCTGGATCGTTACACAGGACACATATTGGTGAGGCTGAGATACCAATTCTGTAGAGATGACTTGCTAAGCAGTCGTGATTTGTCAATAGTCGGAAGGCTGCAACAGCCGTTTTCCTTGGTCTCTGGGGGATTATATCTGGATTGGAAAGTAGTGTAATCCATTTTTTATCTTTGGCATTTGTTTCTATTTCTTGTAGGTATGAATGAGAAAAATTTTTAATGATCAAGCGTTTTATTGAGGAATATGAGAAATTGAATTTAGACTTTTGTTTTATTGTTGTGCCTTTCTTTGCAAGTGAGTCTGCAGCTTCATTCCCCATGACTCCACAGTGTGCTGGAATCCATTGGAGATGAACAGTCTTATTAACTTTTTGGAGTTGTGTTAACATTTTGTTAACATTTTGTGTTAACCTTCAAATATGCCCAGCCACTTCTAGTGCCCCATCCATCAGTGAAAAATATTGGAGAGCAAGAGGATTAATGACTTCATTGTCAGAAATCCAGCATTAGCTAACAACAACATTTTACTGCCAATGGCCTGTGAACTCGTCGTCTTCATTCTGAACAAGTGTTGTATAGTTTTACCTATATAACTGCTAGATAGGAAGAGCCAACTTACTAAACAAGAGTGCCAGATCTCATTAAAATAGACAGTGTGATCTTTAAGTAGTGGAATAATGAGATAGTGGACTGGTTGGAATACATTTTAAGAAGGGTAAAACAAAAATAATGATTAATTTACCCATTCATAGATGATGATGAAAATTTCTCCCACTGTTGAAGGTACAGGTTCGCTAGTTTAATTTAAGTGTTGAACACTTTAATAAAAGTTCCATTACTGTTTCCAATTTCAGTTCATCATTGCTTTTGGATTATCTTTACACATTGATTGACTTTCTAGCACCCCAGAAGAAACAGTTATGTAATGTTGTGAACATAACCAGTCTTAACAAGTGTATCTATTAAATGGTGAACAGTATTCCAAATGGTAATGTGGGATCTTAAACTGCTCTGTAAACTTTGTTTTACTTTTTCTGTATATTTACTACTTCCTTTAAAAACATTGCCGGTCTGGGTGGCTCAGTTGGTTAGAAGCTGGCCTACTGATCCCAAGGCTGTGGGTTCAAATCTGGCCCAGATTGATGGTTTTTCAGTGTGCTTAAAAACGACAGCTGCATGTCACTAGATTTACTGGCATGTAAAAGAACTCCTGTGTGACGAAATTCTGGCACACCAGTGATAATCAATTGACAGCATTGAAACTTTAATAAGTCCGTGAAACTTTAATAAATAAATTGACAGCATTGTTAAATCTTTTCAGTTTTCCAAGCATGTACTATCATACACCATCTATAAAACTTATGTGAAAATTTGTATTGTGACAAAATGGCAAAAGTCCAGTCCAGTTACTTTTTTTCTTCCAAATTTTTGCACATATACACAGTTCTCTTCTACTGATGTTAACCCAGTCTACAGCAGTGCTGTGCAACTTTCTTATGTGCTTGCTTGGACACATTTAACTGATGCCTAAGAAGGTGCAGGCGCCATCACAACCACCGTTAGGGCAAGTACCCTTCTTTTCAGAGGAAAAGGGAAAGCACTTGTTAGGGAAGTAATGAATACAGTTTTAGGTGTACAAAAACATACTTCGTGGGTATGTACTGGGAAGACATACGGAAGAAAATAGTTTTGTCTTAAAATTTGAATTTAATATTAGAAATTGTCAGAAGGGCACCAGAAAAATACATCACGGGAGCCATGTTGGATAGTGTTGGTCTACAGTCTTTTGTGACATTAAAGCTCACAACTGTTTTCTTCTCCTAACCTAGACTCCTTTCTGGCTTCACTTTCTCTATTCTCAAACAGCTGACTTTGACAATACAACCATTCAACATGCGTTCACTGACTCGCTATCTTCCTTTTGACGTGACCGCACTCACACAGCTGACACATACACCAAAACCAGTAACTCAGGTCTGTATCTAACTACTACTGCTCATTGCTTTGCCTCCTTGTAAAACGAGGATGACATAATATGGACCCTTCTCGAACTTCTACAAATACTCGGACTGCCGGACACTTCTTGAATAATCTGGAAACCCCCTTTTGACCCTGTGCTCTAATTCTCACGTGTTGACAACAGTCGCGCAAGGCAGCCTAACCTTGTTCATCTTTGATGCATGTATCACCAGCGGGGTGGGGCAACCCAATCCTGACCGTCCTTTGTTGTGTGCCAGAGCTGGCATCTCAGTATTAATTCTTTTTTTCACATGGATGAATTACTAACAAAAAGTACCTTAATATATGGCAGTTGTCATGTTTTGTTTTCCATATCATGCTTGCAAAGAAGTCCATATTGCTAATTCTAAAGTAAGAACAAATTAGAAACTAAAAACTTCACTTATCTTAGTAATGTTACAAGTTATTTTTGCAAAAACTGACTCGAGTTTCGAGTTGACTCCAACTCATTCTCTTAATTATCCATATTACTAAGTTTAAGGATATTTCAAGTCAGACATTTATTGCAGCATAATGTGAACAGAAGAGTCACATGTATGAATGTTGTAATATGAGTTTATGGGTAGAGATTGTATTGATCTCTACCTGTGTTACAAAATTGAAATGCAATTGTTGCTCTGGGAATGTTCTTACCTGAACCAGTTTGTGCTTGTAACTGTATTTTGACAAGATCCACAGGACAGGCAAGTGGAACCTGAGCGAGTCCTGCTATGCAGCCTGCCAAGAAGATGTTCCTGTAGTAATACTCAACATTGCTGTTCCTTTCCAGGTAACGTAAAACATTTCCATAAACTCCAAAGAATACAGAGTTTAATGTACCAGTTGTAATAAGAGGGAAGCCCATCCCCTTGTAGAAGCCATGCAACTGGAACAAATTATACCATAATATACAGGGTGTTACCATAAGTAATGTCAAAATCTCAGGACACATACTTTAAATTTAGAAGAAAGTAAGTCATATGGTATGGTCTGGAAGCACTTTATTTACCTGTAAGGCTCATTTTCTACAACTGTTGAGTACATTAACCATGGGAAACACACAGGAACAGAACATAACATATGAAATGTTCAAAATGCTTTGTTGGTTTCGTCTGGTTTTATCGGTAATTTTCAGGTTCACCATCAATGTTTTGTTTTCCATTTGAACAAAGGTAATGCTGACATTTGCCTTACTACAATTAGCATTAACTGCTTATTATGAAGTTGGCAAGCATGTAACCGTTCACCACAGACTTGGTTTCCAGTGTAGTGCAAGGGAAGTGTTGGCACATGCTCATTTGATATATGGATTAGCATACTAGTACCTGTGTGACCAAGCTTTGCTCTGCGTTTTTGTGAAATCTTGTTTTTTTGGGAGAAGATACTTATTGAGATAAACTTGAAAAGCAAAACACTAGCTAAATTAAAATTTTTGTCGCAATTGTTAAGCCATTTCCGAGATACAAGAGATATAGAGATACATATAAATATTTCATACGCACCATCATTTCAGCCGTAAAATGTAATACGTTGTATTTCTATTTCAAACATATAGACAAACAAGCTGTAACACAAACTAATATAGCTAGGTCAACTTTCGTACTGTATTGTGATAGCCCTGGAAGAGGACTTTAAAACGCTAGCTCATTTGCTGAAATCGCTTAACAGAGAAATTATGGCCAAAATAAGGTTTAGATTTTCTGAAAGTTCTTGATGAGACCTTTGATATCATGGCTTGTTTGTTGAAATTGGCCCATTAACAGAGAAATTATGGCCAAAATAAGGTTTAGACTAATTGTGACTGTTATGCATAAAATCGTGTTTTTTTTTAGGAATGACACCTATATAAATAAACTTAAAAAGCAAAACCTTATCTTAATACAAAATTTGATCGAAATTATTAAGAGCCATTTCCAAGATGTGCGGAATATATTTATATATACAAGAATTGCTTGTTTAAATATCTAATAGCCATGCCAGCCGACTGCCACTGCCTGCTTCCCATACACTGGCAATCTTTCCGGCAGGATTAGTAGAATTCTCGCAAAACACATCAGAACCATCCAAAAGCCGCCTTTGAAGATCCAACACCTAGTGAGACCGGTAACGGACAAACTGCACCTTAATGTACCAGGGGTATACCGTACGCTGCTTTGAAAAAGACCACAGAGCTAACTTCAAAGAAACGACCGTTGTGGCAAAATGTAGCGGTTTATGGGAACGGAGGGTTAAGGAGGCTCTGTCCATCTCCTCCGAGAAGAGCACACTGAACCGGGACGCTGGATTGCAGTTTAGTCCCTCCTGGAAACCAGCCTTAAAATTGGAAATTGACCGACTCAGAAAACACAGATTCCAATGGAGCGGTGAACCACCTCCATATTAGACAGGGTGTTTTGTCAGTACGTACTAGCGGACAGTACATATACTGGTCCCTTCACTCTTGTTATTCATTCTTCATCCTGAAGATGGGAGAGATGTACACTCCCGAAATGTCGATGTCCCTTCATCACTACACCTGGCTCGAAGCCCAAGAGCATCTTGAATATGTTTGTCGCCAGGAAAGCTTCAAATCATATAATAGCCATGCTACTCAAAGTTTGCATCGGAAGCAGTTTTTATAACAAAGGTGCTCTAGCAGCAAGATGTTTGCAGTAATTGATTGTTGTTTGGGCAGCATTGGACATTAAAACCACCTTCTCAGTCAGGGGAGGCTAAGGACACCTCAACTGTAGCAGTTGACAACAACTAGTGTAACCCTGTTCCTTTCTTTAGTTAAACACAAAATTGCTTCACACAAACTGTTATTTGCATAGAACTAGTTTCAAAGGAACTTTCCCACATCAGCTGCTCTTGACTATTGGGTATAATTGGCTGATCCTCCACCATCAACTGTTTTCCCTCTGGTGTGCAATGGACAAACTTCATGAGGGGGGTTTCTTCAAATGGAGGATGAAAATTCATTAGGCATGTTTGGAACTTTTTCACATTAATTTTTTCCCCAAGTGTCAGGATCTCTTGCCTGCTGTACATGTTTTAAAATAAGGATTTTATGTTGGATATCGTGGTCTGTTTTCCAGAAATGGCTGAAACTGCAGACTTTTCAATCTGTTTGTTTATTAAGTAACTAAAATGCTCCTTAAGCCTGATGCCTGTTTCTTTTTGTTCTGCCAATGTAAACTTTGTCAGAATTATTACAGTCTATTCTGTATATTCCTGATTTTTATTTACTGGAGTTTTGTCTATTTTGCTGGATAGAATTAGGTTTTTTTACACTGTACTTGTTCTGAGGTGCCAAAACTATGTTGTAGCATTCCTTTAGAATTGTTTATTTATGGGTGTTAAGCAGTGCTGTGTTTAATTAAAAATCTGATGTGTTGCACTCACATGACTTTCTTTGCTCTTGTACTAACCCTTCTTAACAAACTCTTATTCCTGTATCTTCATGTCAGTCGACATAAACATTTGTACAAATTATCTTATTGCTGTGTGTGAGCAATGTTTGTGAGGTAGAATTGGAACTGAAAAATTCAATGCCACTGCCAGGATTTGGACCATGAATCTTCTGCCTCACACATGCTGCTCTAACCACTGAGCTACAGTGGCAACTTGCCAGTATGACATTAAATTCCCTAACTGATTTGTATTTTCCCAATAGACCATTAGGGAATGTCACATCTGAGATAAGTGTCCCAAGGGCTTGTGTGTTTAAAAACACCATTATTTAGTTGGCATAAAAAATAACAATTACCTTATAACGGTTATTTCAAACCCAAAACATAAAGTTCTTACAATTGTAAGTCACCATCGGGGTATTCATTCTACTTCTCAAATTATTATCCATTACTTCTTAAAAAGGACACACATGCACAGTGTTCATGTAAGAAGAATGAGTGAACCATGCAGACCAGATCAGAAATGAGCTCCACTAGCTGGGAGGGAAGCGGCATATCACTTGTTTCTCTGACGTTGTTGTTGCATTTTTGCAAATCATCTTTTAAAGTTTGCTGCATTCCTTGACCTCGAGTGGCAAAAAGTGGCTGTAAGTTAAACTCTGGCTTGAACTAGCTTTACACATACATGTATTTGCCCTCATTACCTGCTCTGTTCAAGGCATGTAAACATGTTGAGGTCATTCTAATACCTTCAGAATGGGTCTGCCTTGAATCAATATGAGACAAACTTAATGTCTACATTGCACAGTTAAATCCTATTTCACCAGTTAATAAAGGTCAAACCCACTAATAATGAAAATTAATACTTACTGCCTTAAAAATCTTTGTTGACGTGAAAGTAATTTATTGCTTAAAGCTTTATTAATCTTTAAGAGGTAGAACTGGAACTTAAAAATTCAATGCCACAACTGGGATTTGAACCACAGACCTTCCGCTTGCCGGGCGGACGCTCTAACCACTGAGCTATTGTGACAAACTGCCAGAATGGCATTAAATTCTCAAGCCAGTTCGTATTTCTCCTGGTAAACCACAATTACCCCAATGGTGACTTACTATTGTAAGTACTTTATATCCCAGGATTAAATAACCTTCACATGGTAATTATTATTATTTGCCCACACACGGCTTGTGTGTTTAAAAACACCAACAGTAAGTTTGTTGGCATAAATAAATAATAATTTATTAATCTTGTTTAAATTGTGCACTAAATTGTGATAGTCCAAGATGGCAACACTTCCATTTACAAACTCTTTAAGCAGATTATATACAATATTCAGATTTGCTATTGTACAATAAAATTGTATCCAAGTCGCTTAGATAGATCATTTCCTTGGCACAGCACTGTTCCTCTTACATGTTTAGATTAGAGTTCTTTTATTAGTGAGGTTATGAGGACTTAGATACTTACACCTTCATATTTCCAGGTCTGAAGTATTATTTTGAAAGTATCTGTGGTTGTGAATGTCTGCTGACGAAGCTTAATTGTGTCAAATGGATGGCCCACCAGCAGTCCGGAAATACCTATAGACAAAAAATGAACTTTTAGTTCAGATGAGATTACCTACATAGGAAAGTTATTTTCTCCTGAATGATGCAACTGGTAGTCTGCCACAGCAATGCTGAACAAATCCATTTGTGCATTAAAGTGGATGCAGCCTGCAGGTTTTCACAAAATAATGCTAACATAAATATTCAAAGAAAAAAGCTGAAACAGTTAATAGTGAAGCAACAGCATTTAAAATAAAAACAAATTGAGAGACTAAAAGCTTCACTTATCTTAGTAATTGCTGCAAGTTCTTAAGTATGCAGCATATTAATTCAAGAACTTGCACCAGTTAGAAAGATAAGTGAAGCTTTTAGTTTATAAATTATGTTTTTATTGTAAACATAAATATGTTACACTTAATTTTCATTATAAAAGCTGCTTGAAATTATGCCCCTTTGCATCTATTCGAGCTGGCACCTACTGATTGCATTATAAATTACCAATACGTCACTGTTTCTAATACTGCTACTTACAGTTGGCAAGAGCTAACCTGACATTTGACAGCTAGCTGATTCACTTACCTTTGAACGAGGCTAGTGCTGTCTCATCCAATCGACTAATCGTTGCGTGATGTATTTGTAACACAATTGGACAAGATAGAACTAGCCTCGCTCACAGATAAGTGAACCAGCTAGCTGTCAAGTGCCAGGTTATTTCTCGCAGACTGTAAGTGCAACATTATTGAATGCTCAAGTTTCTGCAGTAGAAATATGGAAAAGCCCACTTTGAATACTGTTCTCTAATTTATAGAGCATACGGGGATTTGTTGCTAAAACTTTATCTATAATATCCATCACAAATAATAATCACATGGATTTAGAAGTAAACCAGTCACAAAACATTACATAGCTGTGATTTTCATTTCTGTGCATAACACTTCAGCTAAAACTTTAATGGGCTGTTTCTTGTTGCTAACATCTGTCTGTTTAAATGCTTCGAACAAGCTATAAATTGTATCTTTGTTATTAAAGTGGCATCAGTAAATCCCTGACAACCACATGCGACTCCATTCAAGCAAAACTTAACGCAATAAACACAAGTTGTTTTTTAGTGTTCACCATGATATCTATACACAGCTTCGCATTAATCCAAACAACATTAGCTCAAATTGCAGAGGCCATTACCTTCCATAGGTGCATGAGCTGGGTTACCACATAATGTGCTCATTGAACTCAATACCTGCATCGTTTGAGATAAAGCTGATAAAATTCGGTAAAACCATTTTTGTGAATTTTAAAAATAAAAATCTGATGTGTTGCACTCACATGACTTTCTCTACTCTTGTACTAACCTTCTTACAAACTCTTATTCCTATATCTTCTTCGTGTTAGTTAAGATAAACATTTGTACAACTTATTGCTTATTTCCGTGTAGGTGCAAGGGGAATGTTAGAATACAGTAGGCTTTGTGCGATAGTCAAATGTTTCAGATTCTGTTGTCTTTGCACACTTAACGTATAAAAAAATGAACAACGATGATCCATTTCACGAAAGTTCTAAGTTTTCCGAAACTCACACACATAACAAGGAATATCTCCGAAATGGTTCACCCTACAAGAAAATTTATTGGCACATAAATTGTGTATTTTAGCAAGATCTACATTTTTGTATAGTATAATTTGGTCTATCTCTAACGGTTTACCAGTTATGCAAAAGTTGTCCAGAGTAAATACGACTACAGGGACTATAGCCAGAAAATTCAAGATATACATTTCATTTGTCATAAAAATATCTCAAACATATGACATTTTAATCAAAATCATTAGAGCCATTTTCAAGAAAATCAAAATTTTCAAAAAAATTTCCATGTAAAGGGTAGTTTAGGCTGGGGCTATTTTCTTCAAAATCTTCGTGTCGCATCCTTGAAAGACATTAAACTTAAATACAAGCTTTGGTTTTTAACCGACTTTTCGTTTTTGAGTTATGCTGTCCACAGACTGACACACACACACACACACACACACACACACACACACACACACACACACACACACACACACACACACACACACACACACACACGGACCTTTTTCTAAAAATGCTTTTTTTGGATTCAGGGGGTCTCAAAACATATTTCCGGTAAAATCTCAACATTGAAATTTTTGGGTGGAATACAATACTTCCCCTACTTACCAGTAGAGAAAGTAAAAATTGTAAACAGTTCTGTTTATAATCATGGTATAGAATTTAGTTTCTTCATCATCATAATCATTATTATTATTATTATTATTATTATTATTATTATTATTATTATTATTATTATTATTATTATTATTATTAAGAAGCAACCTTTTAGGGTGGCGGGGGTAGCAAATCATTATGTATTATGGTGCATTCATATTGGATCGTCAGATTGAATAGAACTGTGGTAAAGAACAAACAGCAAGCATTTAATTGAATTATTGCAGCATAAATGTGTAATATAGTTAGGTACAAAAAGAAAAGTGACAATGTAGAATGGTTTGGTGAGTTATTATTCCTACCAATGTGACTGATTTTCATGACTTGCCTTAGCCATACATCTAAATGCCAGGCTGCCACAGTTTCCATAACCTCCACAGCACATGTAGTAGCAAACATAACCAAAATAAACAGTAAGCATAGTAGGAGATTGAGGTTGGTTCCCATTGCAGAAACAGAAGACAAGCTCTTGAAGCACTTTTCACAAATACATTTGAGCAGTCATCTAAGTATATCTCTATGTTATGTTAGAAGCTAATGAAACCAAAATTAGTGAAAACCACCTATTGTATTTGCATAACTTTCTCTACTCACTCTTTTACAAACTTTTCATACAAAAACATTATTCCAGTTGTTATAGCTACTTCTTGACAATTGAGATAAATATTCTCTTAGTATAAGAGTTTGAAAACAACTCTCGTTATTCCACTTCCTTTAATAAAGAAACACAAGAAACACAGAGCAAAATTAGAACATTAACAACACTCAAAAAGTGTATAAAACTGCAGTGGGTCCCTGCTCATTGTGGATTAACATGAAATGAGAAGGTGGACCAATAGGCAAAATGAGGTACAAAAATACTGCAGTTCACACATGAACTCCCATATCAATCAGCGAACATCAGAATCAATAGAAAGATTAAGGAAGAAATAATGGAACACAACAAAATAGCTAGTAACAACAAGACATGGGATGTCCTGAATATCAGAGATGCAGCTCCTGATTCAAGAACCAGTAGCTGTAACAGGATATGATTGATTGGAAGCACTTTTACACAAAATATCCATATGTCCATCACCAAAGTGCAACAATGAAAACACCATTATGTCAGCAGAACATCTTCATGTGCGCCCAGCTATAGCGGGATTAAACTTAACGTCATCACAACTATATTGGGATGCAAGGAGGAGGATGGAGTTCATACGTTAGACTACTACTACTAGTACAAAGAGCATCTCAGAAATAACTCCACAAACATGTTATTTGACATGAATTGTTTGCTTCAAGAGATCTATTTGCATCTTTTGTATATCTTTTATGTTATACCAGTCATTTGTTATGATGAGTATTTCACAAACTATTCAGAGAAAATTCAAGATACATTTTGTTTGCTATGCTTTAATCAGTAGAAAGACCATTTTTGAGAATAACAAAACCAACAGTTTTTCATGCAAAGGCTAGTTTGGGATGGAGGAATTTGCTTGAATTTCTCCATCTTATGCTTGGAAGAGGCTCAAGTTGAATGCCATCTTTTGTTATTTAACCTTTTTTTTTATTTTTGAGTTATGCTTTTCACACAGAGAGAGAGAGACGGACGTTTTTCTAAAACACTTTTTTATTTATTTAAGCAGGGAGCCTCAAAGGTGTATTTGCGATGAAATTTCGATATCGAAAATTTGAGTAGAATACTTCGTAGAAAAGTAAAAAATAGATTTTTGTTTTAGTTGCAAGGGTATGATTTGATCACAGAGGCTTACGAACACCAGGATTGCCCAGTAATGCAAGTGATATGTGAAATTTTCCTCAGATTTGCAAATAGCGCAACGATAGTCCTACCGCCTGTGTATCCTGCAATGAAATCACACGAAGGATTCATCTGAGGCGACTCCAACTGTGCTCGCTCGGTATCACAGCGACTCTAGGGTTCTAGGGTCAAATACTGGCCTTTGTTCCTCCCTCTTACGTTATCATTTTAGAGGCAATTACGAAACAGCATCAAAAGAACCTTGGCGGAATTTTCGTCAATAACGTACATTAAATGGCAGACGATGTTGATCAATAGTAAGATCCAAAAAACTCCTGTAACTGTATATGTATACCTACTTGTTTGCCCTTGGATTCGATATACTTTAGCTTGTTTTGTAGCATCAAAACTGTTTTATATTCTTTACCTATATTGTTTTAATTCGCCTTTAACTTGGAAAAGCGGTGACTTGCCATTTCTTCTTGTGTTGGTTTATACTTTGAGTTCTCGTACCTATGTTAACAGATACCCAGATGTGGGTTTAGCGAGAAGAATGTCCGTGATAATGACCTCATTTCCAACTATCTTTCTGTCCTTCCAGGCCGCTTTACGAAGTCGACAAAGTTGCTCTTTCAGTTCCAGTCTTTCTCTGTAACGCAGTTGAAGTTCCGAACCGGAGAATGAGAATGAGAATGGAACTTTGTACAAATGAGATAGGTTATTCTGTCTCAAACGCCGTAGCTAGGTAGCTCCATTACCTGTTAGCGGTCTTTGCGTATGAGTAGGAAATGTATTTTTGTTGTTAAATAACAAAAGGGTACCTATTTATCTTCCATTCGAGCACTATTTCTAAATAAAACCTGACATTGTACGTGCGTTCTACCTTCCGTGGTGATTATTAGTGGTAATTCACATCACATTACTTCAACAATGTGATGTTGAAAAAAAGAAGAAATGTCAGTGCAAGCATACCACTACACGTATCAGTATGCATGGACTCATGTTTGTGTGTTTAAACTGTATTATGGTGTGTGATTTTTACTGAAAATAAATTAAGCACTACCGCATGGTGAAGGAATGAGCAGCTGACATGCCAGAGGTATAGCAATTGTATTGTATTTAAACAAAATGTGCTCTGGTTTTCGCGGCGAAGAAATGGAATTGTGTGAAATATATTTGAAAGACGAAGCAGCTTATCCGTGCATTTGTGAACTGGGAGAGTTGGGTGTTGTGCATTTTGTTGACTTAAATAGAGACATAAACGTTTTTAGCCGCACATTCACAAGTGAAGTTCTAAGGTGCGAGGAAATGGAGATGAAGCTAAGGTCAATAGCTAGTGAGGTAAGGTTAAGTGATATTAAATTTGCTGACGCATGTGAAGAATCTCAAGTAGCGCCTTCTTTGCAAATATTGGACTTGGAAGCGGCAGTGAGTAAAACTGTCAGCGAAATGGAAGAGTTGAACTCTAACCTCCGTGCTTTAAAAACTATATTCGTTGAACTTTGTGAATTCAAACACGTGATTGAAACAGTTGTTATGTATCTGGAAGCAAAGGACCTTGACACGAAAGTTGCAAGTGAAGACTCAGAACCACTGCTCACAGGTTCGTTGGAATCTATTCCTTTAGATGAATTGTCTTCAAGAACCTCGGGGCTAAACCTGAATTTGGAAGCTGGCACGATTAGACGAGAGAAAGTTGCAGCTTTTGAGCTTGTCATTTGGAGATTTTGCCATAGAAACGTTTTTGTTGACTTTCGAAATATAGGCACTCCTTTTCGTGGTCCAGAAGATAATCCTGTGTTTAAATCCGTGTTTCTTCTCATGTTTCAAGGAGAAAAACTTAAAACAAAACTACGCAAAGTATGTGAAGGCTTCGGCGCTAAAGTTTATTCTCATCCAGAGACAAGCGAAGATTGTACGCTCTTGTTGAGGAACATTGAGGAGCAACTCCAGGATCTGGATATAGTGCTGCAGAAAAGTTCGGATCAATATCATTCCCTGCTAACATCTGCATCAAAACA